>JASAMV010005993.1:0-28251 GCA_030248065.1 Rhynchonema sp. JSB1_4
GTGCATGGCAACAACACACGGTGTTTAACCTCAAACAGCAAAAAATGGTCGCGAAAAAGAAAAAATGTTTCCGTTTTCAGAAAACTTGAGTAAACAAAGTTATCTTTCTGCACTATTACTTCAAATCTTGAGAGTTTTTGCTTGAGTTGCACCCAACTTCAGATATTCACACTTGGTCGTTTCATCGAGAACATGCAAGTTGGTGATCCGATGCTCAGTGATTTCTACTCGTACGCAGTGGCCGAACAGACTTGGAATCTCATCACTGAAGATACGGCGACTGTGCATGGACCGAGGTTGGCTTTTTGTAAATTTACATTTTGTTTCCACATTCCTTTGTGAATCTGGAAGTGTAGCTGGAAGTCGATCCCACTGAAAATATCCCATTTCTTGCCGTTCTCCATTTGCCCACAATTCCAGTCTAATCTACGACCATCAAATGGCCATCGATGAGCCGGGTCGCACAATCTATGTGTTCGGTGGTCGGTTGATGTCCTTCGTGCACAATACGCAGGACGTGCGCGGCCTGTTGGGGGCTGCACGTGCACAACAGCTCAATGCTGCTGATCCATACAGTGGACTCTACAGGTATATTCGTAGGGGACTTTGGCGATCGCAACGGACGCGGACCGGACCTGCCTTGGTCATTTTCCTTTTTTTGGTCAAGGATGTTTTTCGAGACTTCTTTTTTCGAAAGCTGTCCATGGCCCAGGCAGATGCGATTCGATGAACAAGTTTAATTTCGCACTGTTTCCTATCCCGTTTGCAGTTATCACATCCCAACAAACACGTGGACCAAACTGCGGTCAGATTGTGACATGGCCACCCAGCTGGATGTGTGTATCACGGGCAGATGTGCGCATTCGATGGTGTTTTGTGAGGTAATGTCCCTCGGTACTCTCATTGTGCTCTACAATGGCACGGCAAAGTTTCAAGAATGTCAAGTGCTTCCCAGTCATTCGCTTGCATTCACAGAAAACGCGCAAATTGTACATGTTCGCCGGTCAGCGATGCAAGGATGTGCTCAATGACTTTCTAGTGTACGAAGTGGACACAGACACGTTGTACAGGCTGACTGATGAGAATCGACTGCCCGCTATTGGTCTGTTCGTGCTCATTTTTATTTACATGATCCCAAAAAGTCATTATTTTTACCATTTTGTATTTCAGTACCACAGATCGGCAACAACCAACGCGCCAACATCGACAGCGAGCTGGGTGAAATCCATGTGCTCTCGGTTAGTTCTTTTAATTTTTTTTCGCTTCCATAATGTTTGCGCCTCTTATGTAGAAGGCCACCGGAACGTGACCCCTTGTTCCAGGGCACCGTGCGTCTGAGCAACAAACAAGGCGCCGAGGTCGGTAAGGAATGGCACCACCCTGACCCGTCTGGCTCGGGTCGCAGTTCCACACGCACCAGTGTTTGGGTGTACCACATTGATAGGGAACAGTGGCAGTGTTGTGGTGAGTGATTTTGGGGTTTTGTTGTCATTCTCGGTAAGTCTGTTCCCACATTGCAGTGCGTGTGTTTTGCCGCCAACTGCTGTGCCCAAAGTAGCATGCCATAAAAACAGGGTTCCAGCTCCTGGTCCCCAACCAAAATGCGCCCTGGCTAGGTATCTGATGTTTCGCATTGATCACGCAGGTTCACCCTACCGCGAGCCCACGACCGGTCGGCCAATCAGTGATCTGCCGCATGTCATCGATGACGTCACTGCAGCCAATAGCAGTCCGGTGCCCATAAACACGAATGTATTCGACAGAGCTGATCTGCTCAGAGCGATAACGGCACGTAGAGATGCGATCAAACAACAGGTGAAGTTTCATAATTGTCATATACTGTACTTTTTCCAACCAGCAGTTCTACAGTTCATTTGTTATTTTCCACTTTCCAGGCGCGTCTCGCTGCCCAGCCATGTCCACGTCACGCACATCAACTGGTCTATTGTCAGAGTCGAAAGGTACGGTGTGAATTGTGCAGTCTGATTTTGGTTGTCCGTTTCCCCCCGTGCCGCGGTGCACCAGGTCATCGTCAGAGCAAATGCACCGGATGGCCACGCGCTACCTGAAGAATTTTATAGAGTTGCGGTTGTTCATTTTCAGACGCACTACCTGTTCGGTGGCAATCCCGGTCAGCAACAAGTCAGGCTGGATGATTTCTGGAAATTGGAGGTATGTATATTTAAAGTTTTTCCAAGTCAAGAAGAGTGTGCTCAAATACAATTTTCAACATTAATTGCCCTCCCTGCAGATGCATCGTTGTACATTGGATGAGATCGTATTCGAATGTCGATGGCAGATTCGACAGGCAAATTTTCTCGCGCTGTTGGAATGCGGTCAACATTTGGACGCGTTGACGTTCCTGCGCTCGAAACTGGCACCAATTGCGCACACCGTATGCGCTGGTGAACAGGTCTGGTTGGCTGATTTAGGCTGATTTGATTTGTTTCAACGAAATGCATGCTTTTTCTTTCTTCACGAGATTGACAACATCTGAGGTGTGGTAACGCTCCTGTTTTTTGTCCTGTTCCCACAGACGGGCGATGCACCAGGACATCGTCCGTGCGAATCAAGTATAACTGGTCGTATACTATCCCAAGAATTCATCATTGCTGCCAATAGGTGCAGTTTGTCTCAGAAATTGGTGTTTTTATGACTATTATCATTCGCATCATTGATGGTGTGGTACCGGTGACGGTTTCATTTACTCTAATCTGGTCATGGTCATCATACAAAGGTCTGCTACAAACCAGTCATCCACGCATTTTCAGCTGCACGAACTCACATTGAAGTTGGTTGAAAGCAGCAAGAGCGACAAGTCCCGCCAGTCTCAGGCCGGTCAGCCGGTCTCAGACAAGAAGGAAGTGGTTCACCAAATTGGCGCTCAACTTTACGAACTAATCGTGCCCTACTACCCGTGGAGGGCACGACCACCCGCCGTGGACTTGACGGACATGGTGGAATTTTGAAATTTTTGACTGGGAAATATTGAAGTAATCGTTGTTTTCCAAAGCACAAGTCTGGTTTGTTTTAGTTACCCTCTGTTTGGTATCCAGCCTGTTGCGGTGCCATGAAAATTTCCGAAATCTATCATGTCAGTCTCCATAACTGACTTATCACACATGCTTGTTGTGGCTTCAAATATACAAAGAACCGGTGCGGCTAATTTTTGTTTCTGTTCAAGTGTTCGTTTATGTGCATGCCACAGCATACAGCGCTTTTTTCGCGCCTTGCATGTCACGTGCGGTATTTGTTTCAAACTAGGTAGTTGTTGTTGTTGTTATCATGATATTCTAATCATACCTGTCTCAGGAACTTGTCACTGTACTTCGAGAGAGGCCCTAATAAATTTCTATCTTCGTATTTGTTGTTGGCACGCTGTCCGATCGTGCTATTATTCATTGCAGTTATATATAATCTGCATGATAATTAAAATGTGTTTTGATGTTTTGGTAGTTTACATCCGCAAGTTTCTTTGTCTGGACACTCATTACTGTATGTAGCTTTGCAAACATGCTTCATCTCTGAAAAAGCTGTTTTGCTTCAATTTATCACACCGCCCGTGTATGTACATAAAAATACATGTGTTTGATTTCTGTTTGTATTTTTGTAGTCTGATTAGACCACCAAGCCCTCGCACTGCCTCACTTTACTTCCTGTTACCCTATCGATTTCAGATAATTTTTTATGATTATTTTATTTGTGATTTATTATTTACAAATCAACCTGGTGACACGCGAGGTTTGAGTAGATGTCCAGTCAGTACAATGTGATAAAACTTATTCGAAACCGTGGAGGACCTTTTGGGGAGAAAGTTTGGGTCCATAACCCAGCCTGCAACTTTGCAGGCGTATTTCATAACGTTCCGCCCTACCGATTTGGTTATTTCTGGCATTATCAAGGTGACATGGCTCTAAGCTCTAGGCGGTGGCAGAACTTTAGTGGCCGTTTTTTAACTGACACTTGATTTGACCCATATGTGTACGGCTGCCCATTAACGTTTTGGAAACCACAGTTGCGCTGGTCGAAATGCGAAGCACTCTTAGTGTGTCTCGAAATATCCTAAGTTCAAACAAGTCACGCAACTGATCGCCAAGTTTCAATCCGTTCTTGGTGTATTATTGCGAAATTTGTCGCGTTTCAGAATGTTGTCAGCGCCCGATCTGCTATTGGGCGTTGGTCTTATCAAATCACCGTCACCATCTCGCTATCTAATTCGATCAATAAGCTACTACACCATGAAACATCGATGTTTGGAACAATGGAAGTCGAGCGATTCGGCCGTCGCTTCCGAGTTTCACAACGGTCGATCACTGGTGTTCGCCAATAAGGAGGTGCTGATGTTACAATCGAAGGAACGCAAACTTTACGCTCATTGGATTGATAATCGAGGTTTGCATGCGCGGTCAATTTGCATTTTTTGGTAATTTTGTCGAATGTTCATAATCGTTGTTGGAGCGCATGTTGATGAGATTAACAATACGCGGGATCGCGCCGATGGTTCAGGTCTGAGGTTAGGTATTGATTTCGGCTTTGGCTTACACTTAAAAATAGGCCTAAACATTAGAATCAGCCGAGATCTAAGCCACAACCCGGCGCGAGCTCTACTAGTACTCATTTACATACATTCGTACCGGAGTTTTCCACTTAAAGCCCCGGGGGCTCTATGCGGAAATTGGTGGAAAATGGACCCTCCGACCAGAAAGAAAAAATCCAATTAGAGCCCCCGGGGGCTTTAAGTGGAAACGTTTCCACTTACAGCCCTCGGGGGCTTTAAGCGGAAAACTGGGTGTTTTCATCGTTGTCAGTAGGGACACTTTAGGCCAGCAGTTTGACATTCTGATACCATATTTCAACCTGATTGTGAGAATCTTCATCTAAACGTGGCAAAACGTTGGTAAAAGAACAGAAAAGTGCGGTATTTTGGTCATTCTTACACTGGTTTGAACTATTTTTTCAAGTTTACTGTTCGATGTAAAATCAATGGTCCGTAAAAAAATAAATCCAATTAGAGCCCCCGGGGGCTTTAAGTGGAAAATTTTCCACTTAGAGCCCCCGAGGGCTCTATTCGGGGAGGGCTTTAAGTGGAAAACTCCGGTATGTTCACAGAGCTACAGAACATTTTTATTGCCACTGACTGCTTTTACGAACGGTAGGTGGAGCAGGCCGCAGATTTTATGCTCACATAAAGCATCCTTGCATATGTGCGCAAATGGTGCAAGCTCATAAAATAACTTTTGCAACATGAATTGCCGTTTCAGCGATCAAAGCCCTGCTCAACCCTCACGACATCCCGTTCAACCCATCAATCAGCGCTCTGTTGGACGCCGTGCCGTTGCAGAATGATTGCAATGACATACATGACCAATGGACGCCCTTGTATGCCGTCGGACTGAAACAAGTTGGTCGGAGTTGATACAGTTTTTGTGAAACATCATAACCGTAACACATGGAGCGGTGTAGAGCCGAAACTTGGTGAACTGGTACGGTTCGGCTTTGCTTGAATGTCTGACTTTTTGTGATGAGCATGCTTCGACATGTACCGTATTGCACGGTTGTATCGGTGGACGGATTCCCGTAATTTCGGTTCACCACACAGTCCACATCCATGATGGTTATCGATTGCAGATATCGGATGGCGTGATGCAACAATTGACCGATACTTTCGGTGGCTCGTTCTTCAACGTTCGTGTCGCAATGCTGACCTGTGGCGATATAGACGCTGGATTGGTGTCGAAGTTAAGCATCATTACAGTCTTCTTTATTTGTAATGACATGATTAGGATCCGAATATTTGCTTTCGCCTCGTGTGGAGGGACTAGTGGTACATCATCGGCAACTTGGGGGTATAACTGGTCATTCCATTTTAGGCGCAAACACTGCTGCGCTGGAGCAACATCTACAAGCACTGTCCGAAGTGTGCCAAACCGCTCAATATGCAGTTGTCAAAAGCATTTGCCTCGTGCTCCGACTGTGATCGACAATTCTACGCACCGGTTAGGATTTTGGAAAATTTGAATGGCAACTTTTTGGAACGCATAGATTCGATAATGTAATGTTGCTGTTTTGTTTTATTGTTCTCAATGGCGCATAAAACCATGCAGGTATGTAAATTGGTGATGATAGAACAGCTGTACGTCAGGAAATAAAAATAGTTACGACACTGGTTAGGCAAACACAAGCTACATAAAGCGCCAAGGAAAGAGCAAGATCCCGGATCGCAGGACATGTACAGTATGTTCGCACTCAGGTTACCCCAGTCGCACAATGTTTGATCCAAAACTCCACTGGGACGCACTGCCTGTTGGTCAGACACAAACAGAGCATGCCAGGAATGTTCACTGCTGTCGCGGGATTCTGTGAACCTGGTACGTTGTTGCTGCTGTATAAATACCTTTGTGTTCTTTGTGATGCGTCATTCAACTGCAGTCACGGTGTCGAGATGCATTATTGACTGTACACGTTCTTTTGTGATATGATCGGGACTCGTTACTTTCGGTCAGTAAAGATGCCAGATTTTTCCCATCTCGAGCACCTAGGGTGCAAAATGACGTCGGATTGGTAATCAAAACATCGTTAGCGTAGTTGGATGTACTCTACTGGATATAGACTTTTGTACTGTAGTTTTCCATCGGCTCTATTCGGAAAAAGGTGGAAAATCGGCTTTTTTGTTGAAAACTGTTTACCCAAATAGAGCCCTTGGGGCTCAATTCGGATAGCATGCTTTTCCAAATGTCTTGTACCAACTGCTAACATCACCGAACCTAGTATTATCACAACCGCCTTGTGAAAATCAATAATCACGGGATCAATTTTGAAAAAAAACTTTTTACCGCACATATAGAGCCCCCTAGGCTTTATTCGGAAATGTTACCGAATAAAGTCCAATGGAAGGCTACGGCACTGTACACAACGTATCAGCCACGGCAGGCGAACACAGTAACTTCCCATTCGTCTCCGTCAGGCGAGTCCCTGGAGCAGGCAGCGCGTCGCGAGGTGGCCGAGGAGCTCGGTATCGATGTCACCAACCTGCAGTACATGTCACAGTCACAACATTGGCCATTCCCGCACAGCTCGATGATGCTGCCGTTTGTGTGTGATGCGGACATGCATCAACGGGTGTGTGTGCTTTAATTTTTTTATTTTATGGATTTGTTCATGAAATCTTGCCAAATCGTGTAACTTGCCCTAGCCCATGAGTCTGTGTTTCTTGTTGCTGTCTATTACTCAAACATATCAACAAACAATTTTGATCACAAATACGTCCTGTTTTTTTTGAAAAAGAGGTTTCACAGTATTACATTCGTTCAAAAATTCAAAGGAAAAACGTTTCAGAATTAGCATTGTTCGAAAGTTTAATCGGAATCAAGTCAAGGGGTTTCTGCAGTCCGGCATCTCATCAGAAGTTCTTGAGTTTTTTTGCGAAAGTGACCTTGTCGATTTTGAATATGTACGATTTGAATGTCGGGTATTTCTTCGGCTCGGTCACCGTGAACTCACGGAATCGCGCTCCGAACGCCAAACGCAAGTAGAAAAGCGGTCGTAAGACGTTAGTCGTTCGATTGAGTGATCAATGAACCAATCAGTCGATCAACATCACCTCCAGCTCATGTGCAAATTCGTTGACAGACATCGTCCTTGGCTGATTATTTGTGGTTGGATCAGTAGTTGTCAGTCTGACATTCTCGATTGTCAGTCGCAGATGTTTGGCGTTGTACTTCGTGTCGGGCGATGGCAGAAAGCAGCGCAACACGGTGACGTACTGTTCGAAGATTATGATCACTTGTTGACAGCAGAAGGACAGTCTGCACTCGGCCAGGCCGGGACATCGCTGTGCGCCGATCGAATGACAAGTACGGATCACGTCGTCGGGGAGACTGGACCAAGTGACGACGTTGCTGCCAGCTTCGGCATCGACTTCGAATCTGATTTTCGTCAGATTGGTGACGACCGCGTCGTGTAGCACAGCCCGATAGCTGGATTTGATGCCGATTTTCATTTCGATTCGCAATTCTTTCAGTGTGCCGTTGGTGAGCGTGTCCAGGAATTGCTTCACTTTCTCGGCGTCTTCACCTCCACAGCATCAGAAATGTCCAGTTTTCGAAAATTGGATGGTGGATTGCTGGCGAGTACGTTCATTATTTCGATGTGTGCGTTGCGATCAAGCTCTTGTTTCAGAGCAACGACTTTTTGGCGCTGTGGTGTGTCTTTGACGGCATCACGTGCGCGTCCAGTACTGTCATCAAAATCAGAATCAGACGTCCATTGGTCGTCGCCTTCTGGATCAATCAGCCACAGATCAACTTAGCTGATGTTTCGCACTAGTCTGTGCTGATCCCTTGTCCTAATGTTTATCTCAGATCGACCTCGACCGTAACGAACTGCGTGACGCCGGTTGGTTCAGCCGGGCGCAGATCCGGACCGCTGTGGACAATGTCAACAATCTTCAGTACAAACAACCAGGCTCAGACAAGGACCCAGACCAACAGCGATTCTGGCTAATACCGCCGTCGGGCACCTCGGCGCATCACACCATCGTAAATTGGCTGGAAAAGGCGGAGTCAACAACTTGATTGAAACATCTGTTCTTCTCTCTACCTCAACACAGTCCACCGTCTCTATAGTGACATAATCGGGAGATAATAACACATTTTCGGTTACCGGATAAAGAACATTCACCACATGGACTTGCAATTATACATGGGACTTGCGATTATGCTTCACTCTGAATCAATACTGGTAGAGAGCAAGAGCACTATAAAGAGGGCATATTGTGTTCTATGTTGTGGTGCTTTCATTAGTATGCCTGTGATTCTGTGTCCTGTATATATGCAATTCTACGTTGCTTGTCCCTCATCCTTCGTTTTACAATGAAATACTATGCAATAAAGATTTCGCAATTCGACCACGTGTTCCGTATTATTTGGCCATACCTGCTATTCATGCGGTGAGACCTGTGAACAGGGTTCTCGTATTTGGTTCTGTCCTCTCTCGCGTGCATTTTTTTACTTTAAGCATAGGTGACGTTGTAAAATGAGCCGTCGCGGTGCCAAACAGTTAGTCCCGAAATCCCTGTGCAATCGAATCGGTCGAAAACGCAAAGTCGACAAGCTGCTGGAGAAACGGTCGTTGTGGACTGCCAGTGCGCAGGTTTGACCATTTCACAGTTGATGTTTCATCTACATTACATGAATAAACGAATGATGTTTGAGAGTCATGTGTCATCGGACAGCGAGGACGACGACAGCGACTTTGAGCCACCAACACACGCGTGGAGTGGAGCATCAGACTCTGACCATGACATGGATTGTGAAACATCACCTAGCAGGCGGACAAGCCAACGCGCACGGAGACAAAGGCGGGCAGGTAGATTATTACACCGATCGACGACCAGGTGTGAGGCCCTGTTTTGGTCACGTGACTTTGAGTTGTGAAAATCCTGACTACCAGCGTAGGGATTCATCGCAATCGACCGTCGTTATAAAGCTTTCTGTCAGTCTATCGTTTGTGTTTGAAGTTGAGCACGCAGTATAAAGGCAAACTACACCAACACGAGCCCGATTTCGAAGGTGGTGCGTATTCAAAACGAATAGAAAGAGAACATCATCATGCTCCACATTGTATTCTTCGACGTGTAACATTTCCCAAATCAGCAGCCACGTATGAATGTTTCACTATTCTGCCAGCTGCGAAATCGGGCTCGTGTTGGCGTAGTTTGCCTTTACATAGGGTGGAATTTTCGAAACGGTGTAAAGGTCAGTTGGGCGTAAAGGTCGGTGTGAAGTTCGTCGAAAGCTCGGTCGGCATACCTCGGTGTTAACGTGAAACATTGCCTGTTATTAACGTGCAATGTTTCAAAGTTTACGCCGAGGTCTATCACACTGAGCTGTCGACCGAGCTTTCCACCGACCTTTACACCCAACTGACCTTTACACCGTTTCGAAAATATCACCCATAAAATGAAGCAGCCCAAACACTGCTGACCAGAACTAAACAGAGCACAGCTCGGTTTTTTAGTCATATCAAGCCAGTTCACAATCACACATAAGCATACAGACGGGTTTATAACCTAGTACTGTATAACCAACCCTGTTCATAACCATTTGGATGCTGCGCTGGCATGGCAACATTTGGCAATGTTCTGTTGCTGCAGCCCCAACAGTGCACTTTGACATTGAGCTGGCCGACTTTCTACCTGTGCACAATTCTGCAGGATTCTGTCTCACATGGTCAGAGTTTTCGCTGTTCTGTTGCGGAGAGCAACTAATATCGAGATTTCCTTTCAATATCGGGCATTGAGAATGCTAAAAAAATTCCGGATCCGAATCGCAGCAATGGATTTCATAATTCAGAAACCAAGTCGTCCACAATGATCACGCTACTCGACTGTCCGGTTGATATCCTGGCTCGTGTAATGGTCTACGTATGTGACAACGATGGTTTCACTCGTGTTGGATTCTTACTGAAGTTGGTGAAACAAAATGTGCCATCCACTCTCACATTATTAGTCGCCTTATCGTCGTCTCCAATAAGCAGAAAAATATTCACTTTTTTGGCGCATAATTTAACGGTAAATTTGTCGCCACAAAGTGTGCTTGATTGAGAGCTGACTGTAACGAGAGGCACGACAAACAGCCGCCTGGACTGTTCACGATTCCCAGTGTCTCCCCATTTTGCCAGGCTGCGTTCCGTCCACCCGTATTTTCTGCAAGCGAGCTCGCATCGCGCTTTGTGGTCCTACATCGACATGTCATCGGCTCTCAAAAAGTCCAACTTCAACATTTGCATGGAACATCTGCTGCCGCATTGTGGCACGTACACACGCGGTATGAAGATGGGCAATGAGCTACGGCTAAATGAGAATGTTATGCAGGTTAGTGTATCACTGGAGGATCGGCTTGTATTGTCTTGTTCCTCATGTGCTTTTTCGAATTTACCATTTGCTGCTGAGCTCGTTTTGGATCAGCGAAATTTTTGTGTCGATGGAGTTTATGGTTCGTATTGTATCAAATCGCGAACTATTCTTACACCTGGTTCGTAAGCGTCTCTTGACCAGCGCGGATTTGATACAATACGAACGGCTCCGATCACCAAATTGGATGTAGTGCAATTACTATGTATTTACATGTCTCTTGTCACGTCTGCAACTGCAATTCACTCACATTTCCAGGCTCTGGCCAGTCGCACCCCCAACCTGCGTTGTTTGGTTGCGTGCCATTACAAGGCAAATGATGTCACTCAACTGTTTGATATGATCGTCGGAAAAGCAAAGTGGACACAATTACAGCAATTGACATTGGAACGATTTGAAATAGTCTGTTGTCCTTCTTTCTTACCCGTTTCGTCAAATGTTCACAGACGGTCGGTGCATCAGGACATCCACAGCACTGAGTTTGAACCAAGTGGGCTCCAGAATAGGCAGAAGTAGAAATCATCCTAAATCTTGGGGCAATCTGTTTTTCTTGCAGCTGAATAAGAAAGCAATGGATTCGCTGAAAGGTTATCTGGAGCACGCGCAATACGGAACCGCATTAACACACGTGCAGTTCATTGACAATTGTCAGCTGTGCAACTCTCATATGACGACACTTTATCGAGACTTGAGCACTTGGGTTCGTTTGCTGTGTTGCGCTATTTTGAATTATTTTTTGGCGATCAAATTGAAAATGCCAGGTCTCGACTCCCCATTATGTCATCAGAAAGATGTAGACTGCACTGTGTGTGCCAATTGATACGTTTTTTTATAGCGACGAAATAATCCTGTGTTTTCAGAGTTGTGGTGCTTCCTTGAGACATCTCCAGTTGCACATCAACGTTCCCGGCAGCAACGCGTCATTTTTGTACGATGTTGACATGACGAAGCTGCTGAAACATTTCCCCAATCTGTTGTCGCTTCGTTTGGCTGTGCCCTCGAACACACTTGGGCTGATGGTGGACAAGTCACTGGTTGGGGTTGTTTTATGCCTTTCGCATTGCGATGCACGGTATTCAAATTCAAACGTATTATTGAACGAAACCGATCATTCAGATGGATGAAACGCCCCGTTCTCGCATCGAGTCGCTCAGCTTGACGGCGAACAAGTTCAACAGCGAGTCGAATCTAGCTGAGTAAGCAGTTTATAATCTTTGTGACTCAAGATCATGGCACAACGATGATTATCTCGCGATGAGCATCAAAACTTGATCATCTGATCTGATTTGTTGTTATCATGTGATTTTTTTTTTGAATTTCCTGTTTATTGTCACACGATTAGTGAGAAACAGTCTGCACATATGTACTTAACCATCCATCATTAAAAAGTCACGTGACCAAGGCATACCCGGTCACCAAATACCAAGGTAACATCTCAAAATCCACCCCCGAGTTGCAGAGTGTCCCACTTATGTCCATCGGTCACCGAGCTGTGTCTGACGTGCACCGATGAGCGCCAATCAGCGATGATCAGTGACAATTTGGCGCAAGCATTCCTGTCAGTCATGGCCAATCACCAACTCGCTACAATCGCACTGCGTTGTATGCCACGCGTGGAGCAGAATGTGTTGCAGGTGGGCTTGTAAGACATATGAGGGGTCTCGAATTTAGCCACCAGTGTCATCATTCATGCACCAATGCTTGTTTAACGACGCGTGCGCTTCGTTACAAAGTCTGCCGTTTCCAGCACGAACCATCGCCCATCCCTTTATTCCAGCCGTCAGCACGTTTCTGGCAAAGTCTACGTCAACTGTCCCTAACCATGTGTGATGCGACTGTGGTCAACGGATTTCTGAGCACAATCGCTGCTATTGGGGCACCATTGGAGAAATTGACCACGCTGGAATTGTGTGATACGCGCGGGGAACTGGAAGGACTACGGTGGGGCACGCTAAATTTATTGATACAACAGGTTAGGCTCGCCCTCTGACTGTTGGTGCATCGGAGGAATACGTCTGACAAACACGAAATTGCATCCAACAAATTCAACACCGAATGCGTGTCCCAAGCCCACATTCTTTGCTTACAACAATCAAAGAACTTCCAGTGCACATAAGCTGTCTTTGTCTGACAATATCGAACTGCCCGACTTCAAGCATTCTTAATGAACATAAAACTTATACGTCGTGCGTCTCCCGGGGTTACCCGAGCATAATGGTGCATTCGGAACTGACGATGACCTGGTGCACCGCTCACATGCGATGACAGGCACATTGCTATGCGATTCACATTCAATCGTTCAGGCCGGCGTTGCTCCAATGTTCCAATATTGAGCGTGTTGATTTGACCGGGTGTCGGATTAAAAATCTTGATCGAAGCAAGGCTGGTTCGGTGCGACGCAATTTGAACACAAAGAAAGACATTGCACAACTGCTACGCCGACTTTGATTCGGTACTTGATTTGATACTTGCACTTACTTATCCTGTTGTTTTACTAGCTTTATCATACAATGTAATTGATTTCATTCAGCATATAAAAAATTGTCAATAGAAAAGTTCTAATACAATTGATTGAAAGACCAATGAGGCCCATGTTAAAATTTTCACACAACAGTTAAGTGCACCAGAAGCGAAAATATTGCACAAAAACAAGTGACATGCACCGCTTAGCACGCGAATAAAAGTGATCATGGAAAAGAAAATCTGAAATATTGCAATAACAACATACAAAAAACAAGAATAGTTGAGAGGAGGAAGAAATAAGAAGGCGCAAAATAACACAAGAAACAATTTCGGCAAAACATTATTTTTTGTAAAATAAAAAATTGAAAGAAACGACTGCACGATTTTCATAACATCAACAACGTATGTTGTGTGACAAGCTCTAAACGTAATACAGAGCACCAGGAAAGTACAAAATGCAAACCTCTGAAAACAGCAACATTTGAAAGCAAAATTTTTTTCCAAACTTCGATCTCATGTGAACAATAGCGCAAAATTCCCATCAGATATCATTTTACAAACACTGGCATTCCACAACCCTGTAACGTAATAGACTGACACGTGTGTGTGTGAAACGTCAAGACAGCTAGAGAAAGATCTGTATAGGGCACAAAGTACTGGTATTCAATAGCAGTGGGCAGAATCAAAAACGTTACTCGAAACAAAAAATCTCAAAAGAAGTTTTATAGAAGTTGTCAATAAAAATCTCACAAACGTACCATGCGGATGCAAGCGCAACGCGTCAAAATACGGAAGCGGATGGGCAAGAACAGAACAGAGTAAAAAGTAAAAAGAACGGCTAATTTTACATTGGTCAAGTCAAGTAGTCGAATCACTTCGTCAACTCACAGCAGCCACGAGTGAGAGCGAGAAATAATACAAGGCACTCAGGGTGAGTGGAGGACTCTACCAAGTGATTTGACCACTTGAGTCGCGATGTATGCCATAAAAATAGTTGCAAACAGGGCGTTATTTCGCACATGATAAATTTACGGAATTCGCGTGATATACGATTATAATTATCCGGCAATTGACTGCACGGTTGGCGGCGGATACGTGACATCGACCTCAACTGGTGTGTGCATGGCCATTGGCACCAACACTGAAACATAAACACGATGTAGTCCCGTCAGAATGGAGTTTCATGGCAGCATCACACTATTTGGTCAGTTTCAGTCCGACGTGGGTGCATTTTGTACTGAACCAGCAAACTCGGTCACGTGAATGTGGAATCTTTCAAGATTCCTTCTATAATAACCAGCATAACAGATGTTGAGGGACTGCCGGTAGTCGAAATCGGAACTGTCAACAAAACCTCGTGTTATCCTAAAGTGTGCGGGGACCAATCACCAAGTTTGACACACGTGCATGAGCATCATTGTGTTGCCGTTGATGCACCTTGTTGACAAACTCATTGATGCATCCAACACCACCCAGACCCACGTTCATTGTGCACCGCGACCACATTGGCATCACTATCAGGCACATCGGGTCTGCGTCCCAATAGCCGTATCGCCTTGAACGCACACAATTCGGTCGCCTCCATTGACGTGGCACATTTGTCGCTAGCATATGTGAACGGCTTCAGATTACCACTCGTTGGATCGCGCAGGATGAGACCGGGAATTGACAGCTGTAAACAAATACATGTGGCGATAATAATCATGGCTGATCGGCGAGAATACCTATTCAGGCGAGTTTCTGCACGTTTTGCTATTTAGGGAAGCAAATTTTCTACCAAAATGATTTCTGTGCGTTACGAACCTCGCACGTGAACTCGGTAATTGGTTCTCCACGTTCATTAGTCCGTTCGTTGACTTGTTTGATCATGTACTTGGGCGGTCCGACGTTCGCTGAGCGACAGTAGGCCTCGAGTTGCTGCAACGATGTGATCGTGGTATTACTCATATTGCAAAAAACATGCATACATACGATGCGCAGGGAAAATGAATCACAAACTCCATACAAACGCAAAAGCGAACAAAAACAACATTAAAATAAGACAGCAGGAAAACAGTTGAAACGATGACGATCTGACGAGGGATAGCGAGACGCACAATCGCCATTCGACGGTGGACAACTTGGCGTCCTGGGATCACCACCGGGATCTTGTGCAACAACACAGACACACAGAGGTGGACAAGGGGCGAGACACCGAATAAAGGAACCACAACAAGGGATACGAACATCGACGACGACACGACACACGGACATCGACCAAGTGTCTCACCTCCGAATGCGACGTCACCAACACGCCCATGGGCAACGCGGGCGGTGGAGGAGCGGGCGGAGGAATGGTGTGTGGTTGATCAATGCCCGTGCCGGTTGCAGCAGCAGCGGCGACATGTGCCGCGATCAAGTCGGGTGGCGGTTGTTGTTGAGGGGGTGGTGGTGGTGGATGCACATGTTGATGTGTTATATGTGGCTGATGAGCTACCACCGTGCTGTCAGTGGTCGGCACAATCAGCATCGGTTGTGGCCCACTTGCGGCGTGCATGTAGTACGGATGGTAGGCTAGGGCATGCGTGGCCATGGGCATCGATACCAGCACGGCTGTGGGTTGGGGTTGTGGTGGTGGTGCACTAGGCTGCATCGGTGCATGAAGATGGTGCTGTTGTTGTGTTGACCACCAGCCAAACTCGTCACTGTTCACTGGTACATTTGCTGCCGTCAAGTCACCCAACATCGCCTGCTTATGGAGGTGTATTGATAGGAATTGGTGACTAGTTTTGTGCCTGTGTCTAATTTTTTTTTGGTTTGCTCACGGTGAGTATTGCAGCTGCGGGTTTGGGGGCTACCTCCCAGTACAGCACGTGTCCCCCTCGCCTGGTACAGTAGGTATCCCCCGGTATCTCTCTCCCCCGGTTTAGTAGGTATCCTCCACCGACGTTGCCTCAAAAGTGCCAAATTGTGCTAAATATTGCCAAAATTCGCGTAAAATCGGCTGTTTTACCTCAAAATACTCAACGCGTGCAAATAGCACGTTTTCACATGACTTCACACATAATGAAAACATTAAAATTTTTCACGCAAAACGTAACCCATGCTATGGTACCAAACACACTGGCCATCAGCTCTGGTACAGTAGGTATCCCGCTCTGAGCTCGGTACAGTATGGAGCCCCCTCCAGAATACCCTTAACACTGCTCACAGCCACCACAACACACATTATTGTTGCATGTAATTCACCCCGTCACTAAATTATATTCTTAATTCAACCGATTCAGTACTTTGGTCTGGCCCAGTTGGTCCCCTCATGTCTTCTTTTCACTGTTCTATTCTTCCCCCATTATCGATAGTTGGTGTGGTGGCCCACAATTTCGCAATAAATAGCTTTGTTTTAGACATCCCAAACTAGTCACTAAACAACACAACACCGACTCCAACCTCGGCATATTTCCTGCGATGTCGACGCATCTGATTGTTGACGTAGACATGTAGTGCGGCACTGCGAGTACCTGCTGAATTGCGACGTACCGATAGTGGCGATGGCGGTGATGTGCTGCAGACAGGGCCGGCTTGCATTCACTTTTTGATTGAAATAATATTCGATGAAGTTACGGGCGGCATGCGTAAAGAATATTTGGTGGTTTTCGTAGATTCAACCACCGTACCAACCAATTGTTTAGATGGTTTATATGAACTTTACATGCTCCGAAAATCATCAAAATATTATCATGTGAAAAACGACCATTCTAGAATGACTGTACAATTTTCCAAACTATTAAAAACTAAAACTCACTCCGGGGACACCAAACTAGTGGCTGTGCGAGCGCGCGCTTCACAATATGAATACAAATTGTCCAACGCGTACAACGGCCCAGTGACCGGTGCTGCAGCTGGGGACATCATCGGTGCCGGTGGTGCACTGGTCTCATATAGTGGCGCACCGCTGAAAGGTGGAAACAAGAAATGTGGGTGTTTTTCATGTTCTTTCGCACATAACTGAGTGAGAGAGAACACGTGGATAAATGCCCGCTAAACACTCTTATCAAACGTGGACGGCATCAAACTTTCTTATCACATCGGATCTTTCTTGATCGTGTGGTTTTTAAAATCTGGAACTTTTGAGATTTAGTGAAATGTCTGATCTTGCGCAGCAGCGTAAACGTTGGTAGTTCTCAGGCAGTTATAACCTCTGCGCTGGTTGTAATTAGAATGAGTTACAACTCACACAATTCACTCATTCGTATTCACAAAATTTCATCATAATTCGCATGTGTGTACAAAAAGAAAACACCGGACTGATCCTGGCTAGCGCCAACTTACATACAAGCTTTCAAATTCATAACTCACTCACCTGTAGAATTGAGCAAGGATTGCTTGTTGTGTGGTACTGTTATTGTTGGGATCGTTGTAGATGTTCGGCGGCATACGCTGCACGCTCGGTGGTGGGACGGTGGTGAAATACTGGCTCTGAAATCAAATAGAAATGTTGGGTTGATTACTGAAAAAATTGAAAAACTGTGCAAACCGTGTTTGGCGGCAACGGTGTTGTGGGCATGTTGGAGTGTTGCGCTTGCACACAATCGTAGTAGGCCTTGGCCACCAATTGTTCATAGAATTGTGGACCGTTGTGCAAGCCCTGAAACAGGAAAATAACATGGAATTTCAAGATATTGCAGAGAAAACTAAAAAATGAATAACGATATGTGAATCACCTGTGTGTTTTTCATTTTCTCCCGCACATGTCGCATGATCGAACGACGATTCTCCGGTGGTTTCGACCAACAGACTTCGACCGGCAGATCACAGATCTTCAATCCGTCGGGCATTTCTGATCAAGAACAAAAACTTAGGCTGAGACAATAGGGATAGTTCAGGATAAGAGGACAATCTGAACTACTTTTTTGCGTCACGTGGCCATCTGATGCAATGACGAGGACCTGATTAGTTTGCAAGAACGATCTCATAATTAGGGATCTTTTTGAGGGCTTTTTGAACCCGACATTTAGGGCTCAGCCAGATAGACCAGTCTATGTCCGTGTTTCGGGTTAAACCCGAAACACGAAGCATGATATTCGAAAATGTTTTGGCTGGCTGTAATTAATATTTGCGTCAGCTTGTAAGTGGCAAAACCGAAACATTTTCGACTATCATGCTTTGTGTATCGGGTTTTTATTTCAAAAACCCGAAACATGGACATAGAAAAAATTGTATTTCGGGTTTCGGGCCAGAGATCGGAAACGGGCCGGGTAAAGTCGGCCCGGCCCGGTCGGCGAAAAGTCCCGCCCGGCCCGTTTTGGCATGAGGTCGGCCCGGCCCGGTCAGCCAATTTTCAAGGGCCGAAAACTGAAAAAGTCCAAAAAGCTGAAAAAAATTTTCTGCAGAATAGGTACTTGTTTTCACTGGTGCAGCTGGGAGGAAGGGGTAAGTAGGTAGGTAGGTGACGCGCCATCCTGATGCAGCACGCGAGTCGCCGCCCCGGCTGGTACAGTAGCAGCAGCAGCAGGTAATAATTTTTGGCTCAAAATTTTTTAAAATCGGTATTTTTCACTCCATATAGGCGAAAAATCGCGCGAAATTAGCGCTTTAGAATACATTAACATCAATATGTCGACATAAAAATTTTGTTAACGGATGACCCCCCTAGTTCGGCTGGTCGGTACAGTAGTACCTATGTAGGTTGATTGCAGGCAGGCTTTTTTGGTGGTACAAGTTGATTGCAAAGGCCTGGGTATTGATAGCTACACCACCGATTCTTTCTTCAAAACGATGACTGAAAAGATCAAGAACAAGGAAATGTTATTGCGCGAAGCACAAAAATTTTGAAAATTTTGGTTCAAAAAATGGTAATTTCGCTCGAATTTAGGCATACCGGGCCGGGCTGCTCGGCCCGGCCCGGCCCGGTCCCCCCAAATCTAAGGCCCGGCCCGGCCCGTGTACCGTTTCCGATCTCTGTTTCGGGCCTATCTGGGCGAGCCCTTACGGCTACAGTCCCCAACATCGTTCAAAGAACAATTTTCCTCACAATATCTCTTTGACCCCAACGTTCCACCAAAGATTAGAAAGCAGTTTTGGTGTTGATTTTGCTAGAAACTGTTCTAGTTCAGTACAGTGAGCCAAAAACTTTTCCCTAATGAGGCAAACGACGAAAATTTTTTCTGTTTTTGTCGAAAAATACGATATTGTATGTCCGGTACTTTTTAACAATCGGATGTCGGTTTTTATTTCCTGATTTCGGGTGTCGGTTCTTCGAAAGTGTAGGTGCCGGGTACCCCAGGATCCCGATTCCTGCTCATAATCGCACTCCGTGAAATTGGAGACACTCGTAAAGTTCAGTTCAACTCAATGTTGTGCTAGTTTATGCCAACCATCAATGGCGGCCAGTGCCCGTTCCGCATCAGTGCGCTCTCGGAAGTGTACGAACGCAAAGTCCTTGATCTTTTTCACGCGCTCCACTTTATTGCCACATAGTTGCTCAAAAATGTCGGTCAACTCTTCTTCGGTGGTGCTCAGCAGCAGATTGCGAACGTACAGTATTTTCACCTGGGGAAGAAATTTCGAAATTTGATGCAGTCCTTTTTTGGATGCACTTCAATTGAACTGCAGATATAAACAAAGTCATGGTTTATTTCGCCTAGCCACGGTGTTTGGACATTAAATGTAATAGTTACTGAAGAAAGTCGTGAGCGCCTTTTCAGCAAGAAAGACGGTTTTTCTCAAAGACCGTTGAACCTGTTTCATAATTTCATCATCAACATCCTGCTCTGGCTCGGCCCAGTCGACTGCTAGCTCCGCGCCCCACAGTTTCATCTGAACACAAATTTTAATAGATTTGTACGATCATGCAATTGCAAAATAAGTAAGAAAAGATGGGACCTTTCACCAACCTGTTCTTTCAACATTTTCTGCCGGGCCAACGCGGCGTCTTTGTGTGACTGGAACTCAACAAATGCAAACCCGCGATTTTTCGATTTGTCGTTTGCCGATGGATACTGTATCACGTCGACAACACCCGTCAGAAACTTGTCAAGCTCAACCTGAAAAATCGGGGTGAATCCATCTGGGGACAGGGCACCGAATTGTCAGTGACGAAGTCGCTCACAACACAACATTGAGTTATCACTGTCATGAAACGACAATGCGATTTGTGTCCAAAAAACGCACAAGCTTCTGAGCAAAAAATTAAATAAGTTCGTCCAGTAACTGAACATGGCCAGACAGACAAATCCAAGTTACAACACAATTCCCGTCAGGCAATAGTCTCACAGTCAGACTACTCACACACGCTCGATATGACTAGATAACAATAAGAATAAGAATTCATCGAATTTACCCAGACATTGTCACCTATTTGAACAAACCTTGAGTTCGCGTGACGTGCGCTGTCTAGGCAGGCCACCCATGAACAGTCGTCGATTGTCTACTGACTGCATCACACCGATCCGATGCCCAGGCAGTAGCTCGTGATCGTGCAGCTCGCGAATTGCTGCCTGCGGAGAACAAACGGATAGCAGCTTAGGCAGGAATTTGCTAAAATATAACCATGACATTAAAAGGTAAAAGCGCACTTGGTTGATTTGAAATGTGAACTGGAATGCTGATGTTCAAGAAATAGTGAGAGGAACTAGATGACCTGAGCTTCAGCACGAGTGGCAAACACGGCAAAGCCAAAGCCACGATTGGTGCCCGAGAAGTCCAGCATGATGCGCAACTGGTACAGACGACCCACGGTTGATAGCTTGCGAATCAGTACCTCGTCGTCTTTTAATTGTCGTGGCAGATGGCCTGACGTCATAGAGTGCTCCAACAATTTGGTTCACTGTTTGTCATCCAACGAAGGAAACCACTGGGATCCGAAAACTCATAAGCAGTTGTTCACTTCACTCACCGATAAACACTTCAGAACCTCGTCCCGGCTCTGGACCAGACCACGTTGACGGTGGCCCAGATTTCCTGCAAATTATATTTCTAAAAAAAGTAAATTGTAAAAACTGAAATACGCATCAAAATTCAACGTAGGCCGCACCTTTGCCCGTTTTCGGTCACTCTCGGCAAGCCGGCAACAACGTGCGCCACTTCGCCACTATCGGAACAAGACGCTGCGATCGCACCGTTTGCTGCACTCTGCATACTCTACCGTGCGTGTGTGGGTACGTTTTTTGAAAAATTGATGCGAAAGTGATTATTTTATTCAGATGTGTAAAACTTGAAAGGAGAAAAAAGTAGAAGCAGAATAAGTGGCACTCGGTTCACGGCATGTCCGCGCCAACCACCGACGCATAAAGCTTTTTATTCCTACTTGCTACCGTATCTAAAACGGTAATCGCTGGGCAGGTACAGACCGGACAGCAAAAAAACGGTCAGTAAAAATATGTGAGTAGCAATATTTGTACAAGTGAAAATATGTTGTGCGCCGCAGAGATAAAAGTCCGATCACGATGGTGGTGTGTACAGTGCGCATCAGCAGGCAGCAACACTGGGGCACGACGACACATCAAGAAGCACCTTGTTTTACTGATAACAAAGCAGCAGAGAATGCTTACGAAGCACCAACTACTACAGTAATTCACAGTGTTGACCAACCAAATTTAATGGTAGGCACGTATGGCGACGCCTGTTTATTCACTGACGTCTCCGATTAAAGCTCCTTTGGCGACTGTACTTTCTTTCTTTCGCTTTCGCTTGTGTCATCCGAAAACTCAGTTCACTTGATGACGTGTGTACTCTCTGGGAATGGCCCCGAGTCACGTTTGTCAACCCGGGCAGTCGCTTGTTCCACTTTCTAATAATCATGTCAAACTACGGCATGCGTACATATTCCATTCACCAGTACATCAATTTCAAACATAAATCGCTAGCCCGCCTTTTCCGAACAGCAACAACAGAAAACTGGTGCAGCCCGCCCAAAACGAGCGCGGGTCGAACACGAACAACAAATGGTCGACACTCTGATTGGTCATCATGAAGCCGATGACGAATAACGTGGGGACGACGAGCGGTGAAAAATAAAAATGCGATATGGAGATAACCGACTGAAATCTACAAACAAGAACCACAGGCATAACAGCTGTATTATTGTTTCCACACGATTAGTCACTTCACTTCCATCCTTGTTGTGGCTCGAGAATGATTGTAGTCTGGGATCTCACAACCGCAAATGTAGATCACAAACAGGGACCTTTCCCCTTATCTCATCCAACAGGCGGCCGACCTGAAAACAAACAGAGCCGACCACACACAATTTGTGTTCCGACATTCCGGCAATTATCCGATAACTACTGACATTTATTGCAATTCCACACGACTTATGAGCGGCTTGCCCAAAGCCCAACTGAACGTAAAACTTGTTTCAGCACGGAGTCCAATTTTGGAATTTTGGGGACTGTATACCGTGAAACCCCTAGCTAGAATATTTGCATCACTTTTGGTTACATTGCTGAAACATATTGAAAATTGCATAGAGCCAGTGTGTAGTTCCTGGTCCGGCGCGGCGGTTGGTGTACCTCCCTGGGGGAAAGGAAATGGGAGGGCAAAACCCAAATTCAGGAAAGTCACTTTTTGAGGTTGAAAATTTGACCGATTTTTTTCGCTTTTTGGGGAAAATTCTCCATAAAAAGTGTATTTTGGCGACTTTTGACGACATTGACCAGAAAATCACCCATTTTAGGCCAAAAAATGCCCATTTTAGGCAAAAAACTGCCTATTTTATGCAAAAATTGAGGCGGTTAGTGTTCCTAGCGCGCCGGTTAGTGGCTAGTGTACCTTGGTCGCGGCGGTTAGTGTACCTACCATGCAGTGTAGTGGCAGGCAGATGGTTGCAAGGTACCCTTGAGGGGGGATGTATCCAGATGGTTGCAAGGTACCCCCTAACCAGACCCCAAGGGTCTGAAAAAAGGTGTTTTTTGCATGCATTATACTACAAAATTGGCCAAAAAATTGGTACTTTCTTGCATTTTGGTAGAAAATTTACCTAAAATAACCATTATGTGGGGGTTTGCGCGCGGAGCGCGCTATTTTTGGGGTTTTGAGTTCGAAAAATACCCATTTTTGCATAGAAAACCATAAATTGATGGTTGCAAAGGTACCCTCCGGGATGGTTGCAAGGTACCTACCTACTTGCGGGCCGGAAAAAAACCGTTTTTTTCCGAGGCCCGAAAAAATACGTTTTCATTTTTCCGGAAATTTTTCCAAGTGGCAACTTTTGGAAAAAAACGGTTTTTTTCCAAAAATTTCCGTGATATTTTCCAAGGTTGCGAGAGGATGTTGTCAAAACCAATGTAAATCGGTGCTAAACAGTTAAAAAAATGAGCACTTTTTAATCTCCAAGTACATTTTTAGCCTGTTTCCCATTTCCCGACAAAGTTTTCTCCAAAATAGGCGTTTTTGGACCATGGGTATCCTTAAGTACTGGAAAATATTTGGAAAAGAAACGGTTTTTTTTTCAGAAATAAACGGTTTTTTTCCAAAAATATATCTTGCGGAAAAATACGCAAGTATAGCACCTACCCTTCCCCCATCCCCCAAAAGGGGTGGTTGCAAGGTACCTACCCATTAGGGGGAATCCCCCATCCCCCCAGCCACTACACTGCTACCATGTACCTAAGGAGGGCCCGCTGCCCCCCCGCCCTCCCCCCAGGAACTACATTGAATAGAGCGCTCTCTTCTTCACTTCAGGTCGGTTAGATTGCGTATACTTGCGTGTTTCTCCGCAAAATACATTTTTGGAAGAAAGCCGTTTTTTTTTCAAATATTTTTCCAGTACTTAAAGGGGAAATTGCACATTCCTAATCGCCTTTCAAGTTTTACAAGTGTTTAGACAGCCGTGTGGGCATCATGAAAGTCAAATCACTTGGTACAAACTCTCAAACATGTACCCAGGAGAAGCAGTTTAAAGGGAACAATCGGGAAGAAAATTCGGCGCGGACCGGCCGAATTTCCACCTGCGCATTCAGGCAAATTGCCTGATCAAAAAGCTGTCAAGGCGACAGAATGTTTCGCACGATTCTTGAAACTCACTAACTATAGAATTTCGCTTTTCTTTATATTTCGAATTTCGACGAATTGTTCCAGCGTGTCTGCTAAATGTTTCATGCTCTGCTTGTCACGCTGGAACAATTCGTCGAAATTCGAAATATAAAGAAAAGCGAAATTCTATAGTTAGTGAGTTTCAAGAATGGTGCGAAACATTCTGTCGCCTTGACAGCTTTTTGATCAGGCAATTTGCCTGAATGCGCAGGTGGAAATTCGGCCGGTCCGCGCCGAATTTTCTTCCCGATTGTTCCCTTTAAACTGCTTCTCCTGGGTACATGTTTGAGAGTTTGTACCAAGTGATTTGACTTTCATGATGCCCACACGGCTGTCTAAACACTTGTAGAGTTTGAAAGGCGATTAGGAATGTGCAATTTCCCCTTTAAGGATACCCATGGTCCAAAAACGCCTATATTGAAGAAAATTTTGTCGGGTGCACTTGGAGATTATAAAGTGCTCATTTAGAACTGTTTAGCATCGATTTACATTGATTTTGACCAGTGTAGTTCCTGGTCCGGAGGGGGAACAGGCGGTACCCTCCTTTTTTCGGTGGGGGAACAGACGTACCCACCGGGGGGAAGGGGGGGCGGACCCGGAATCAAATTTGGAGGACCCAAATTTGGAGAAAAATCATTTTTTGAGGTCGAAAATTTGGCTCATTTTTGCCCCTTTTAGGAAAAAAATCTCAATAAAAAAAGGTATTTTGGCGATTTTTGACGACATTGACCTACAAATCACTCAATTTATGCCTAAAAATGCCTATTTTAGGCCAAAATTTGCCTATTTTAGGTAAAAATTGGGGGAGCAGACGTACCCGGAGGGGGAACAGTGGGGCAGGCGTACCATGGATGGGGAACAGACCTACCCAAAGGGGGACCCCCCTCCCCCCCCCAGGAACTACACTGATTTTGACTATGGGTGGGCACAATACCCAATACCAATACCACCCAATACCAATACCAATACCAGTGTTTGGTATTGGTATTGGGTCTAATTCTGGTATTGGGTATTGGGTATTGGTATTGAAGATGGCCTGGTATTGGTATTGGGTATTGGGTTTGTCCAGGTATTGGGTCAAAACCAATACCCAATACTAATCCAGAAAAACCCAATACCAAACCCAATACCAATACCTGACTCAAAACCCAATACCAAACCAATACCAAACCCAATACCAAACCAATACCAGACCAAAAACCCAATACCAAACCAATACTAAGACCAATACCCAATACCCAATACCAACCCAATACCCAATACTCAATACCAATACCAACCCAATACCAAACCCAATACCAGGCACTCCAGCAGTATTGATCTGGTATTGGGTATTGGGCGCTTTACAACGCCATTTCGTTAATTACTGTAAGGTCACAAAAGCACAAAGCGGTAAGAATTGTTATTGGACAGTGGAGAATTCCACGCAAGTAGCTAATAAAATTGCCTCATTACAAAAACCTTCAGATATTATTGCTGCAGATTTCAGTACACTGTTCACTAGTCTACCACATGATATAGTGGAACGGCAGTTACTAAAGCTTGTAAACATTTGTTTCAGAAATACAAAAGGGAATGATAAGCAATACCTAGTTGTTAGGTAGAGAATACACATACACAGACCATTTTGAGTCTGCTAATAGAACGCTAACCAAAGAAGATATCTATAGATTGATATGGCTAAATCTGCATGAAGCTTACGTCTCATTTGCTGGAATCATTTTCAGGCAAATAAAAGGCATCCCACAAGGTTCTAGTAGTTCTCCACTGATCGCTAACCTAACTTTATCAATTCTAGAATTTGTGTTCGCAATCTCCACTCACCACACAGATAAAATGAATAAGATAGCATTAGCATGTAGGTATGTGGACGACATTATAGTGTTCGGCGACCGTGATTTCATAACCACCGCGGCACATATCTACCCCCCAGAAATTGTTCTTTCCAGAACAAACGACTGTTTAGACAAGGCAGATTACTTAGATCTGGGAATTGAGATCAAAAATAATACCCCAAATATCAGTATATACGATAAAACCAAGGATTTCAATTTCCAGGTCTTTCGATACATTCACTCAGACAGTAACGTCCACAGTCGGACTGGGTATGGTATACTTAATGCCCAAGTTACGCGCTTCGCGCGTAATTGTAATTGTTCACCACAGAACCGCGCCGGATTCCTAGAAGCAACTAGGGAATTAGCCGCAAATCTAATCCTCCACAATAAATTTGAAAAGAAAAAAGTCACAGAAAATCTTCTGTCATTTTTCGAGAAACAATCAAAGCATAGCTTTGAAATTTGGACTAAAAACAAAAACTTCTGTGGCTTTAATGGTTTTGCACATCATTGCAGATTTATAATTTGAAATCTGATCTGATTGCGCCTTTAAAAAGGTTGATTGGCCGCCCAACGCAGCAAGACCAATCTACCTACCATAAATTCAATATTATAAATTGACTGACTGCGATTCGGGACCACAGTACTGATACATCGACATAGGTTGAATCAAGTTTACAGTTTACATTTATGTGCCATTTATATAACTATACATTGACACAGATTTGTGGTTCATCTACTGATGAGACCCCGACCACAAATCTGGTAAAGCTCTCGTCAAATATCACATGTCGTAAAACAGGCTTTATCACACACATGAATTTCCAGTTCTCACAACCGGTGCCTCATGCCGAAGAAGCAAAAGAAGCCGAGTTTCAATCCGTACAACAACCCGTTGTTCGAAGGACACCATTCTTTACCCGGCGATTCAGTCGTCATCAAAAGCTGTCAAGCAAGAGAAAATAAACCAGGTTGACTCAATTTTTGATTGAAAGCCAATATTATTATTGGTATTGGTATTGGGTCTCACCCGGTATTGGTATTGGTATTGGGTCACCAATTTGGTATTGGTATTGGGCAGTGTAGTGGCAGGCAGATGGTTGCAGGGTAGGGTACCCTTGGGGGGGATGGATCCAGATGGTTGCAAGGTACCCCCCTACCCAGCCTCCGGGAGGTCGCAAGGAGCCCTGAGGTCCGAAAAAGGGTGTTTTCATGCATTATACTGCAAATTTGGCCGAAAATTTAATTTTTCCCCGCATTTTGGCCGAAAATTGGCCTAAAATACCTATTTTATGGAGGTTTGCGCGCGGAGCGCGCGATTTTTGGGGTTTTGAGGTCGAAAAACACCCATTTTTGCCTATAAAAACCATAAATTGATGGTTAAGGGACCCTCCGGGTGGTTGCAAGGTACCTACCCTTCCCCCCCCATCCCAAGGGGTGGTTGCACAGTACCCTACTCCTTAGGGGGGGGGGGGACCCCCCTCATCCCCCCCCCCCCCAGCCACTACACTGGTATTGGGTATTGGTACAGAGGGCCGGTATTGGTATTGGGTATTGGTATTGGGTGTCAAAAGTGGTATTGTGCTCAGGCCTAATTTTGACATATTTGAGCTTAGAAAATTTCTCGGAAATTTTGGAAAAAACCGTTTTTTCCAAAAGTTGCCACTTGGAAGAAATTTCCGGAAAATAAAAACTATTTTTCCGGGCCTCGGAAAAAGAAACGGTTTTTTCCCGGTTTTTTTTCGGAGAAAAACGGTTTTTTTCGGCCCGCAAGTATACGATTGCGTGATATAATGTCCACCGTAAAAAAACCTTGTTTTCGGATAAAAACTCGAAAACCCGTTTTTTCCGGAGCCAGAAAAATTTCCAAAAGAAATAAATTGTAGGAAAAATTACCGGCAATTTATTTTTCGAAAGAAAAATGTGTTTTTTTTGGTCTCTAACCGTTGTTTATAAAATCGCTGAAAAGAGGCTAAACAAGTGAATACAAGGTATCCTCAGACCTAAAATACGCAGGCGGTACCATAC
>JASAMV010005995.1:0-16449 GCA_030248065.1 Rhynchonema sp. JSB1_4
GCCAAGGAAGTGAAGTTGGCAAAATTGTGTGTCGATCGTGAAGTGCAGAATCGTCATTTCGGCGATGCGTTTGAGGCGCTACGTTTGGGCAAAAGGCACCAACTGGTCGATCAGCATGGCCTGTATGTGGATGCTGATGGCCTGTTGCGTTCAAAAGCCAGATTCGCAAATGCCCAACTGTCGGATGATGCTCGATATCCGATACTGTTGCCGAAAGATACGCACTATTCGAAACTGGTGGTGTTGAAATACCACGGAAAATGCATGCACAATGGCTTGCAACAAACATTGGCCGAATTGCGACAATACTATTGGCTGGTTGCGGGTCGATCTCAGGTTCGAAAATTCATCAGACCATGTGTTGTCTGTCGAAAATTGAAAGGTCGTGCGTACAAATTGCCGGCAAGTCCGCCGTACCCCGTAGAGCGCGTGTCTCGATCGCCTACGTTTCAAAACTCGGGCTTGGACTATGCTGGACCGATTTATGTGAAAGAGAATGCTGAATCGACCGAACCAATGAAAGTGTGGGTCGCGCTGTTCTCGTGCTTCTCGAGCAGGTCGGTACATCTCGATACGGCACGAGATTTGTCAACAGACAAATGTTTGAACGCGTTGCGGCGGTTCATTGGGCGACGTGGAAAGCCCAAGCAAATTTTCAGCGATCATGCGTCCCACTTCACGTTGTTGAAGAAAATTGTTGGTGAATGCTGGCCAAAGGATACGGAAACGGATGAGTACATGGATTATTTGGCCAGGGAAGAAATTGAATGGCGCATGAACACTCCGTTGGCGCCATGGAAAGCCGGTATGTACGAACGTATGATGTCAATTTTGAAGCGAATGATCAAAGCAGCAGCTGGGAAAAGGTTGTTGACGTTGGATGAGTTTCAAACGCTGCTGGTCGAGGTCGAAGCAATGATGAATTCTCGACCCTTGACATACGTGTACTCTGATGCCGATTCGTTCAAAGTGCTGCGCCCGATTGACTTCCTGGCACCAGGCCGTGAATGTGGTGCTATTCGGTTCGATCAGGATGACGATCCGGATTATGAGGAAGGTCAAATGTCGACCGAGAAAATGGTCAAAGAGAATTGGGCGAAGCAGCTAAAGAATTTGGACAAAGCATGGCATTTGTACACAACTGAATATCTGACATCCCTGCGTGAACGTTGTGTCTTGTCTGTTTCGCAGAAAAAGGGTGTCGTTGAAATGAAACCGAAAGTCGGTGCTGTGGTGCTATTAGACGATGCTAATGCACCCAGAGGCTGTTGGAAATTGGCCAGGATCGTGCAATTGTTCTACGGCGATGACGGGCAGTGTCGTTCTGCTGAAATCGCGTTGGCA
Organism: Rhynchonema sp. JSB1_4; assembly: GCA_030248065.1. Lineage (NCBI taxonomy): Eukaryota > Metazoa > Nematoda > Chromadorea > Monhysterida > Xyalidae > Rhynchonema > Rhynchonema sp. JSB1_4. Next base: position 1,345 of record JASAMV010005995.1, read on the forward strand.
AACGGTCATTTGTTGACCAGATCCATTGGCCATCTGATTCCGCTTGAGCTGACCGATGAAGACGAAGAAAACAAAGACGAATTGAAACCAGATGAAGAACAGAAATGTGAATCTGCACAAGGATGCAGTAAAAACAATATTGAAGTTGAATCGGCAGCTCCAACGCTGCGTCGTTCCGCACGGTTGATTGCAAAAGGAACGGGCGCAAGTACAGCACTTGTGACGGCCATGGCTGTGTTATTTTGTCTGTCGCCTGTGATGGGCGAGCATTTCTTGCCAGGCCAATGTTCGAATCTGACCGGTTACGTGCAAATGAATCAACTGCGTGCTGATCATTGTGTTGATTCGAGCTATGTTCTGTTTCGTAACGAAGAGGCTGTGATGTGTTGGTTGCCTCTGTCGTGCACGAATGGCACAAAAGTCGTGAATGGTGAATGTTCAGACAAATGTGGCTGTCCAAATTGGGCACAAGGTTGCGTTTCGCGATCTGACAACGATCGTTTTCTGGAAAGCAAGGTCGGAGACGAACAGGTGCTGAATTCGATGAAGCCAGACGTTTGTTCGTTCGTTGAAAACGTCAATTGTGACCCCGAGCCCAAAACCGAACTCGTTCCTCAAGTCGAATTATCCGATGGTTCGTTGGTGTTCGTTGATCAATTGAACATCAAAGTGTTCGAAATCATGAAAGATGACTTCGTATGTGTCGGGAATCATGGTCGTGGAAACATAACCGGCACCCCAGATTACTGTCAAATGCACAATTGCTCAGCAACGGCAACGAGATTGTGCTACTACCGTTTCCAGGAACGAGCAATCTTGTACAATGCAAACGGACAGTCGGTTCGTGTGTTTGCATGGGGTCTGAAAAACGTGACTTATTACGATCACCTGACAAAACGAGCCCCAAAAATGACTCAGTGTGATCAATGTGACATTCGGTGTGTGCAAGGCGGAATTGAAGTTGTCGTGTCGCCCCACCTGTCGTTGATCGAGATGTGTTCTGGGGCAGTGTGCTTTCGGGAACCGAATCCGCCAATGAGGTCAACAGTTCTGTTCTCACCCGAAGTGTCAATGCATGACTATGACGTTCACGTACAGGCGTGGCAAAAGGGCGAACTCGTGTGGATTCGCAATGTCACGTGCGAAAAAAATCCGTTCTGTGAGACCATTCAGTGTACGTTCTGTTCTGAGATGGTCGAAAATTCGCACTGTTTCCCAACATACGTGATCGTCCTATGCGGGTTGATGGCATATTGTACGTTGGCGCTCATTCTTTCGCTGTTCATGTGCATACCGAAGATCCGTGAGAAAGCGAATTCGTTCAGCAAGTCGTGTTGGACAAAGTTGAGAAAATGTTGCTGCAGGTGCAATTGTTATTCATCGAAGAAACGGGCTGAACCTGCCACAGAGGCTTACAAATGCGCGGAAGAACGTGTCGAAATGAATCCTGTGGCTCAGGAGGCTCCAGAAAATACTGGTGTTCGTGTGCCTCGTTCGGTCAGTGCTGCCACATCATTGTTTATGTTGGTGATATTTGTGGCATGCATGGCGCACAGTGCTTCTGCGTGTTACGATGCCGTGACGGTGACATCTGAACAAGAAGCATGCCTGCAAAGCAGCAACAGTCCTGAGAAATGTGAAATTCAGGACACCGTGAGAATGGCGGTGCCTCCAACTGGACAAGTATCGTGTCTGTTGTTGCAGTCCAGAAACGGAGAACCGCTCGGTACGCTGTACATCGAGACAAATTCGATCAATTTGGTGTGCAAAAAGGACACCGAGTTCTTTACGCGGTCATACAAAATGCAAACCGATAGTGTGAAACGTTGTGACGGAGCCGGAAGCTGCACGGGCACGACGTGTGTTGACACGCTGCCGACAAGTCAAATTGAAGAATTAAAATCAAGCTGGAAGCTTCCAGGGTTCACGTTCTGCACCTCGTCACCTGGTTGTTGGCTGGAAGGCTGTGGGCTCTGCACACCAGGATGTTTGTTCTACAAGACGAGCGCTGTTCCGACATCAGACGTGATCTACGAAAGATTCACGTGTCCACAATTTGAATATCGTGTGTCGATAACGGTGACACTGCACAAGGCTGGTGAGCGATACAGCCAAGCATTAAAATTGTCACCAGGGGTTCCTACAACGTGGAACAAAATTCGATTGACTGTCACGTCTATCACGGCTCCACAAATGCCGCTACTTGATAGTGTGTTCGTGACTGACAGCAAGAAGGTGGTACTTCTGGATAAAAACAATGCGCAATGGTTGATGTGCGCAAGCAGACATCACGCTGAAAAATTTGATTGTTTCGTACCGATCGATGTGTGTCAGTGTCACCCAAGCAAAAATCAAGTGACATGTATCTGTGACCAACTGACAATCGAAGAATTGTTCCTGCGTGATGATCGCATCCTGCCACTTCGAAGCAGTGGTGTTACATTGATGGTGTCCGAAAAAGGTGAAATTGTTGCACATTTCACGCAATATCTGTCGATGGAATTGCAAATTTCAATGATGAAAGTCAAATTGAAACCCAAACGCGAGCTCAACAGCTGTGACGTTCGTGCTGAGACTGTTGAGGGTTGCTACAACTGTTTGGTTGGTGCTGAACTTCGTTTGTCGTGCATTTCCGATTTCTCAGACACTTTGGCGCACGTTCGTTGTTCTGAGTTTCGGTTCGGTGTTCGCTGCACTCCTGGCGGGGAGGTAAACGACATTCGAATTCATTTTAGCGCACCGAGAGTGAAAGAAAAATGTACCGTAACGTGTGGAGTGGTTGAAACCACATTTGAATTGATCGGTGAACTGGCATTCGTGGACAAGAAACACTTGGGAAGTGTGTCAGGACACATCAGCGTGAAACAAAATGCGTATGAAAGTCTTGGAATCGGAAGCATTGCGACCACAATGTGGGACCATTGGAGAACAACGGTCATTACGTGTGTTGTTGTTGGTATCGGATTGTTGGTGACCGTTCAATTGCTTCCTGTTGTGATTCAAGGATTCGTGAATCGTATATTTCATTGATTTTCGTGTTCGTTAATCGTGTCGATTTATATTGTGCTGTTCGTTTATCTTCGCGTATCGTATTCGTCAATGTTATACACGTATGCTGTCGTCTATATCGTCTACGACGTCAGCTATCCACATCTATTCGACTATCTACATCTCTAACTGATTCATCGTCTCGATTCGAATGTCTATCTACGACAGTCCTCGACGGCAAAGAAGAGTTACGAACAGTCAAAAGAAGACATTAAATGAATGAAGGAAAGGACTCAAGAAGAAAGAAATTACTGGAATGAATGGACTGGTCAAATACCATTGATTTATCACATTGATTAATTAATTAATTGCTTTGCTTTTCCTGAGGGGGAGGATGTGGTGACTAATCCCCAATGCACAATCACGTGTTCGCTACATAAGCAGCTAAGCAGCAGTGTAACGCAATAACCCACGCTGTTCTATTGATTGATGTTTTGACTAAACCTAACTGGCTGACTTGTTTTCCTACAATTCTGTGCTTGTGAACTTCACTTTGTGCTTTGACTCTGTGTATGTTGGTTTGGAAGTAAAGTGTGAATAAAGAGCATGTAAAACCGTCCTGGATTATCGTCACTACACGCACCAGTTCGTCGCGATGTCCATTCTCATCCAGCTGACCCTGCAACATTGCACTCCGACTGATCCTGTTGTTGTTTGACGTTGTTGTTGATGCGGCCAGGGAATCGCAAGGCAACAATTGACGTAATGAGTCCAGCGAAGTGTCCGTTGGTGGCGGTGGTGGACTGATAAGGGTCTAAATGGCGGCGGCGCTTTTTATCGTTATTATGACTTCTTTAATAACTATTATTTTATAGCGGCACCTGGGCTGCGGGGGAGGGGCAACAATGTAGACCACCAGCAGTAATCAGCACTGCTACGTGCGGATTTTTCTTCTTCCCGGGGGCTCTTTGTTTTTTTGCTCGTTCTGGCCCCTCCTTTCTCCAAATTTACCAAAAAAAAAAAGAAACTTTCTTTTAGTTTTCCTTCTCTCTCAAATCCCTTCCCCCCCTTTACACAAAAACAAAAAAAAAAAAAAAAAACAACGACAAAAAAAGAAAGGTGGGAAAAGGCAGAACAAAAAAAAAAAAAAAAAAATAGGGGTGGGGGCCAAAAAGAAAAAAAACCACAACCCCCCTATTTGCGAATAAAAATAATTTTCAAAATCCGATTTCCCACCAACTACCGAATAGAGCCTCAGGGATGTAACCAGAAAACTCGGGTTCCTCATGGCAAAGTATTCAAAATTCCAACGAGTTATAAATTTAGCATATTTTGCCCAGTAAGCGGCTTTTGCTCCAAACTGACCACTAAACCGCTCACATTTCTGACAAAACTTCCCATAAACATGACGTTTTCGTCAAAACCAAAGAACATCGAACAAAAACGCATCAATCTGCCATCCAAACACACATCTTCGTCACTATTCGAATCCTCCTTTGTCACCGTGATATCGATGTGGCTGACCAGCGCTGATTGATTGGGTGATAACGGTCCTCCGCCCGGGGTTGAGCGCCGACTGGCGTGGAAACCTTGAACAGAAAAATAAAGAGATGCAGGCTTTGCTTTACGGCATGTTTGGCGTTGCATGACGCTTGGAAGCCAATCTGTGTTCAGGTCAAAAGAATGAATTTATATTTATCACGCTTTCAGATCATCGCTTGATGCAACCTGGACCTCCGCCAGAGAGCACATCACACGAAACAAAGCATACGGGAAAACAGAACAGGTTAGAGTTACGTTAGAACACTTGGGTGGAAGACTTGGCACATGACATGCGTGAGCAGTCTCAAAATTGGACCAAGCACGAAACAGCATTGTCAGTGATAGTTGCTGCGTCAGCAAAGTGTGACAGCAAAAATCGCCTATGATTGGGTGGCATTTGCCGACATATTTTGCTGACAAAAAGCGCAAACCCCAATGAAAGAGAATGAAGAACCGGCTCATTCCCCGACTTAATGGGCTCTGGTTCAAAACTGTGCTTTACTGCGTCACCCAAACTCATTACCCTACTTACCGGAGTTTCCCGTCTACAGCTCCCCCTAAATCGTGCCCGTGGGGCTCAAGTCGGACGATTTTCCAAACAGAGCCCCATGGGGCTCTATTTCGGATTTAAATTTCTGTCTTCCGCTACCTAATTTTATGCCAATAATGACCAGGTTTTCTCAACAAATTGGCTGTTTTCTTCAATTTAGCAGCATGTGGTTGTTTTGTATGAATGTGTGCATTACTGACGCATTTGTACGACGTCCTGACACAAAATAACATGGAATGAAAACTTTATGACTGATTGGTATTTTGAGGACTTTCCAAATAGAGCCACGGGCTTTTTTGGGAAGAACATTCTTAACAAAAAGCCGGACTTTCGCACTTTTCCCGAGTAGAGCCCCAGGGGCCGTAGACAGTAAACTCCGGTGCGTGCATAGCATAAGTAAAAGCCTAGAATTAAATCGGGGAATCCGTTGGCTGCGGCCGCATGCGCGTGAGTCTTTATTCTCTTGTCAGCAAAAGCATAATCAGAAAACTTATTCGATTGTCTTCATGTGTCAGTTGCATATTGCAAACCCTCAAAGTACTGATAATTCTTGCTGACAAAGCTTGCTGACACCAGTAGCGGCATGAAAATTTCGCATGAAACAACCAGTGCAATGCACTCACTCCGGAAGTGACCTTATACAGTGAAGTATAGTAGGTAAGGTTCAATGCGCACAGGTCTACTTATATTTTACGGCCCGTTGGGAAATTTGCAAGCTGTTCGAAAAAAGTACCCGTTGTCTAGTATGGAGTGTTCTATTTTTCTAAATAGGCAGGTGCCAAGCTGAAGTGATTCATGTTCACTTTGCACACAGGTGACAAAATCGGCAATAAGAATGTTGAGCTGATCAAAGATCTTGGACTGCAGCCAGCTTCCAGCCTCAATGGCCCAAGTAAAAACGTAAAATGTGCCACCTCGAGTACAAAGGAACTAAAAATTATTCAATATATTGCTCCAAAAATCTGCACGACTCAAAATACGGAATTTTATTGCACTATGGTGGAGACTATGGCGCACAAAACTTTGCCATTGTATACATGGGTCTAGGTTATGCCAACAAAGTTCCGCGATTTTATAAACCACTCAAACATATAAGCATGCGTGTTCAAAAGCGCGAACTATTATATTAGGGGCTGAAAGGTAAACAAAAGAGAAATTATGATATTCTGTGAAACGACCATGGCACATGTTGCAGAGTGTGTTGTGTGGTTATGCAATAAAAAGATGCAATAGCCGCCCAGACCCGGTATTGCATATTATGTGCGATGTGATAAACAAAGTTACATGATTTCTCAAATTTTGCGTTCTGTTCAACCACATGTAGTACAGGATGGGTATAAAACAAAAGGCTGAAATTTAGAAAAACGAAATTGAAACCAAACCACACAAAAAGCCTCAGAGGTCAGTTTCAAAAATTTCAAAACCGACATGCCGCCGCCACAAACATGCATCAATCATCATCAACACAAATATGAAATGAGTATGTATAAAATAAAGCCAATAACGAAAAATTCAAAAAATGCACGTGATCCAACAACCAACCTAAAGGTCTTGCCATGCTGCTGCCAGCAACCACAGTTGTTGCACCGCTGGTGCTGCTCAAGGCCAGAATCCGTCCAGACATTGGACTCAAATCTGAGTTATTCTCACTTTTTGTCAATAATTCACTTTGATTCGCTGTTGTTCTTGTTGTCATTGTTGAGTCTGCTAAAAAATGAACTCGGGCAATCATGGGACTCAGGATACTTATTGCCTCGGCAATGTCAAGACTGTGTCTGATTCAGTCATTGAAAGCTACCATACTAAACACTCAAGTGAAAGCTAAACACACGGCACCTCCCATTGGAATTAATTTAGGCGGCGCTTTCACCGACTCCGGCTAGCCCTAATTCCATTATTAACACTCCGAACAGAGACAAAACACATACGGTATAACATATAAAAACATAAAAGATGTCCCGAACCATACCAGCGACCGATTTGTCCTCCACACGTCTCGTAATTGAATTCTTGCTGATATCAATTGTAATAGAACTGCTGCAGTTGCTGTGTTCGGAAGTAGATGACAAAAGTGGTTTGGTTTGCAAAGTAGAGCTGGGCGCTGTTGTCCCGCCAAATTGCACACCATTTCTCATTGTTGTTCGTTCCGGAGCGGGAGTGGACCTTGTTGTTGTTGTTGTTGATTGTAGGGATGTGTTGGTGGTGGCATTATTCTTGTCTTCCACCTTGTTATAACAATAATAATTGGACGTATCTCTTGCATTTGCACTTGTTGGAGTGGAGGAGTTTTGATCGACCATAATTGAGGCGCTGCTCGACGTATAATAATAACTCGAAGGTCGAGATTTGATGTCGTCTTGCTCTGACAATGTCATCGTGACATTCTTATCTACAGCAGCAGTGTCACAAGCAATTTTGGAATTCGATTTATTATTTTTCAATTTTGATGTGTGTTTGCTGGACGAAGCAGGAGGAGGTGAGATAGAGGATATTCGCACATGGAACTCACGATTTGGATTTCGACTGTGATTGTCGATGTCCTGATTTCTCACAAGTTCACCATTGGTTGTGGCCGTATGGACCGATTTTTTCTCCACATCTTTTGGCATGTTGTTGTTGTTATTTCGATTCGGGTACAATATGAATCTCCACGCAAGCAGCACAGCCAGAAGGGTGCTGAACGCAAGTGAAATCAGACGGTCGAAAGTCGAAAGCTGACCAGGATCGTCCGTTAGAGGCACAAGCGCGAGGCTCTCATCCGACTTGTTGTTGTCGGGCGTCGGGGACGACGAATCGTATCTGGAAAAACGAAACATTTCCTTTGTTGGTTAGCCATTTGTGCATTTTGTCCGCGCTGATGATCGATGCCCACGTACGCATTGTCGGTACACATGAGACACCAATGGCCTGATGGCCAAAAAATGAAAAGTTGTTCAAAAATGCCTGGCGCGTTGTATGCTCTTACATACTTGCAGAGGCTCAACATGCCACCATGATAACAAGTGTGACAAAATGCCAGCAAAATTATATAACAACTCCAAACAACACTAATTTCGCCAGTTTGCACGCAAACACAGCATCTCGTCATGATCTAGACCAGTGGCAGTTCAACGGAGCAATTTCGGCTATTGCACAAAATTACAGGGTGTGTGAAAAATAATGACTATTCATCTTGGAAATCTAGCGCAACGCGAGCGTCGGATCGAATACAACGTTAGAACGAGGGTGTATAATCACATGAAGATTTTTGAGGCTGGGAATTAGTGACAGAAAAATGCTAAAATCACAGGTGCTACTAACCTCAAATACCCGTTGGAAAGGAAAGCTCGTTGCTGATCTTCCCAATCATCCGGATCTGGGCTTCGGGCTGCAATTGTGTGAAAAAACATCATGCTACATGACGAAGGATTTGATGACAATTGGGCTGTTGGCAGGGTTTCAAACCAACATAGTGTACCCCGTCTATTTGTGATGGGCATGATAACAAAAATGTTTCTGTCCAAAGATTTAAACGAAGAGCATCACTGCCGCCACTGCCCTACAATCTTCCGCGCTCAATCTCTCGACAGAACAAAAACTGTAATCGCTACCACAAGTTGCAGTGCCGATCACTATGAAACGAGTTCCATCATTGTGTTGCTCCAAAACTAACCAGTTTGCCAGCTTTCGGTCGAGTCTCGTCTAAGTCTGCTGTCAGGAACGTCCAAAGTCAATGTGGATCGTTCAAAACCAGCCGATCCATTCTGATGTGAATTTGACGGCCATTCAATGTCATTGGTTGTAACAATGTGTCCGTTCACCGTTGTCTTGTTCGAGTTTCCATCATTGTCGGCGGTGTTGTTTGTGTTTGGGCTTTGCGCGGATGACATGGCCGACTGCGACTTGCCTTGTTCAGGTATATTGGGAGATAGAGATTTGTATTGGCTGGCCAGAGGTGCTCGATTTTCTGGAAAAGCAGACGGTTTCGCTAGAAATTAGCGGGTACAAAAGTGCTACGCGGGACTCTGACATGAATTTGCCAAAAACAGACCACGAGCCCTGCCAAACATTCTGCCAAGTCTGTGTAAATATTGTACACAGTCACTATGCTGCCCCACAGGGCCCACGTTTAGCCCACAAGCAAGCCATATAGCCAACTCATTGACAGAGTTTATTCAGCTTTTCAAATTGATTGCGGCTCGTGGGTTTTTGTTGATTTCATAAGAAGCGTGCGGGTAGAGCATCTGTAGAGCAGATACTACCAAAATGTTCTGTTTTCTCGGGTACTGAAGGTAACTGGGACCCTTTAAAATTTCCACCTGAACTCAATAACCAAAACAGTGCTTGTAAAATACGCCGCGTTTTGATTGTCGCGTCCGCAGCAAAACACTTGTCGTGAACTTTTTATGCCGAGGATAAGTAGCGCAAATTGTGTGAATGAGAGATGAGCTTGCGATTATTTCTGGTATGAACTTGTGGTTGTGATATAGCGCGCTTTGACGCCTTGTGTAAAGATCACGCCTTACAGTCAGCAATTCGAGATGCAAAGAGGGCCCACGCATGCCTATACCTATACATACATTCAAATCATTCGGAAAAAAGTTAAGTTAAATTCGAAAAAGTTAAAATCTTTATTTAAGTGACGCTCTCCACTATAATGTTTACCACCCCATACGCGTAACGCAGCTGGGTTAATAAAGCGTAAAACTAAAAAAATTTTAAAAATTATAGCCACCTTGCGTCAAGCACGTACAAACCGGGATTGAGTTATCAGGAAACCATTTTATGGCACCGACCAAACTTTATGAAAAAAATGTCGGTTGGCGTGATAAAAATACATACAGTATGTAGCTGTTGCACATCAGCGGAACAAAAAGAAAAAACAACGAGCATCATCAAAAAAATAATATGTTTGTAATTTTTGCACCCATTCTTCTCCAGAAATGGGGCTAAAATTGTACAACGCAATCAAAACATAGGTACATACCATGTAATCCTGTGAACAAATACTGTGGAATTGTACTGTTTTATGGGTAATATGTATATTTTATTTATTTTTACTTTATTTAAAAAAAACGTGCCCGTCGTTTCCCAATAACGCAGGAACAATTCTCAAACGCGCCGCACAACCACAGTGATAACAAGGTGTCACCCAATAGCAGCACATGTCATCTTTCCGTAATTGTAGCGAAAACGTTATCTTGTCATGTCATCGAAGTTTATTCGAAGTCCTAGATGTCTTGGCAAGCGTGTGCACAAAAGTTGGCTTACGCTAAGATGGGACAAGAAAGTTCACCGGGATTGTGTGGGAATAAGAGACACCTTGCGCTTTTATGCCCATTCATGGCAACTCAGATAAAAGAACGAAAGAACAATAAAAGAGTGAAAGTTTGATGCACACAATCAACCGATCTGTGATTATGACACATTGTGCCTAGAACATTATACACAAACTTCGTACAAGAAATCTTATATCCCAATTGCTTCATATGCCCACAGTTGCGCAACTTGTCCGTATTGTAGTAACTGCACTATCTCACACCGGTAGATCATAAATGATAGAAAGTGCCATGTTTACACTTATACAATGTCACCCCGGACAGAAGGGATGGGCTGTCACGTTTTGAACCTGTCTGTTAAAAATCGGCATACACGCTCGTTGATCCGAGTATAAATGTTACATTGATGCAGAGAACTGCACCTGAGAAAGTAAAATCCAGTGGAGTTTAACATCAAAGCCACACATGCGAGTAGGTCAAAGTATGATGCTGTCAAACTTCGGCTCACCCAAGCGCACAGAATTCGTTTCAGAAAGAAACGTTTCGCTTAACCTGACCCAACCGGTAATCCTTGATCCTAGATATACAGCCTGTCATCGATCAAGAATAACTTTGCGTTTTAAAAGCAGGACTTTGGAGCGCCTGGAGTCAAGCTTCTTGAAGAGTTTAAAAATGTAGAAAAGAAACTGAATGTGAATTATGGCAGAATGGTCAGTTTCTGTCTGTGTTCACAGACAGTCGCAGCGAAGGGTTAGGTATTTGTATTGCAATTCAGTGGTTCCTCCTCTTCTATCATGTATACGTACCTATCGTACTTTACACACTAAAATAAAACATCCTATGAGAGTTTAACATAAGGATCAGAGACGAGAGAGCAACGCACGTCATTTGCATGATGTGAGCATGAATTAAACATGGTGATGCCGCAGGTGCCATGTACTGTATTTCATTGTTTTGAGAACCAACAAGGTCCCGAATTAGATAAGGTATTGCACGGGACATGCACGCGTACTAGACACAAGTATGAGCATACCGAACTAAAACATATGTGAGTGTTTGGTCAACCAGAAACCGATCCAAGAAAATCACAGATGGGGCCAAAAACAAGGCGTTCATCTGCGTCACTCAGGAATTACCATGCTCTCACAGGTAGTACCACTCAAAACGGAAATTTGGTTTCTCGATTGCTTTCGCTCAGAAATTTCTTTCTTTGTCTCTTTCGAATTTTACCACAATTTGGGGAACTTGAATATACATATAGCTGGACTTTACTGGATTGTGGTCGGCAAATAAAACATGACACTGTATATCTACTCGCAACAATAACGGTGAGCGCATCTTCCAAAATCCTTTGTGAACAAAAAATGCTTTCTTCTACGACTGGAACTCGATGCAAGCTCACGTTGCAAGCTCTCTCGCAAATCGATTGTACACTCAAGTTTGTACAAAAATTGATGTTGCCCGGATGGCAGTGCCGTGATGCAATCATGTTGTTGTGTGTCTTTCAGAGACGAACAGCATAAATCACAAGTTTTTACCCATAAAACTTGAGCCCTGACGAGGATACTATTGAGTATCGAAAATTCGGCAATATATTCTGTGTATTGTGATTTGGTGCTGTTCGTCTCTCAAAGACACACAACAACAAAAATTGAGATTAAAAATGGTATCTAAATCTATCATATCAGTACCAGCGCCGCGCCGTCAAGTGGCAAAGTTTTTTTCATCGATGAAACCTAACTAAACGGGGAAGCAATTGCTTATGCATTATGGAATTTGTTTGCAACTACTCATGTTGAATCGCGAATGCCTTATTCGTGGGTTTCGCCCAAACAAAATACAGTTCTTGTTTCATTTTGCCCAATAACCAAATTCAACGTGATGCACGCGACAGGACGCAGCTGTGTGGTTGGCCAGGAGCAAAACACATCCAAGCTTGATAACAAAAACACGGCATAATGGGTGGCTTGTGAATTCGTGTGCAAATCTGAGTGTAAGAAATGCAATAGAACTATGTTTTTCATAAAAGGGCATGGAATGGAATTAGCCTATGATCATGTTGTCTTTTTGGGAACATTGCTCTGTTTTCGGTGTAGATTTAAGCCCGAAGGGCAAGTTGCAAATTGTCAGCTGCGCAAAGTGACGACCGAATGACGAGAAGAAAAGGAGTGCCTTTTTGCATTTTCGCCGCGACTTTTTTGTATCAAACAAGCTGCTTTTTGGAGAAGCCCAGCCACAGAAACATGCCTGGCTGATGCGCAATTCATTCAGCTTTTTGCTTATTCAATTATGCGCGCCGCGAAACCACAGCCAGTTGCTAAACTGCCGCCAGCATTTTGTCCGGTGCCACTTGCAAAGTAGATGTGTGCTTTCTAGGTCAGGGTACCCACAACTAACTTTCGTTTGGTGCCACTTATCCACTTACTAATCTACAATAGCATGTAACAAATACACTGATGTCGTCTCAAGAAAAATCTGGGGCCAAAATCGAAACATTTCTTTTCTTGTTCGATTAAAGCGGAGGTCTAATATATATAGTAATAGTACTGTATAGTCCGTCCATCAGCTCATGACACTTTGTGTGTGGCTGCTAGCCGACTTGTTCCCTTCCTCCACGTTCTAATGAAAGAGAAATCGAGTGTGACCGATTTTGCAGAAAAACTGAAAAAATGATAGAATGTGTCGAGAAAGATTGAACTCGATCAATTTTAAATTTAAATCAAATTGAAATGGATAAAACATAAAAATCACAATTTAGGAGCAAAAATAATTTTTCAGAAGCTCAATTTTTCTTTCATTAGGACGTGGAGGAAGGGAACACGTCGGCCAGCAGTGTGAAAGAGTGACATGAGCTGATGGATGGACTATACGTCAACACGAGCCCGATTTCGGAGCTGGCAGATCAGTGAAACATTCAGACGTGGTTGCTGATTTCGGAAATATACACCCCCTCCGAAATCGGGCTCTTGTTGGCGTAGTTTGCCTTGACATATCAGGCTAGAATTTACCGAGATCTACACAAGCTGCACGAACATACAGTAGGTACATATGTTATGTGTGAATGTTGTGTGCTGGGAATGACAAATCAGATTTCCATGTGCGTGCTCATAAATGAACAATGGTTAAAGTACCACCGACGTGCAAAATGGCACAAACAAGAAAAGCCATCGGCGAAATTCCATTCAAGTTTTGAAGTGCCGCCCCGAGGTCATATAGCCCAGGCTACGGTTAATATACGTTGGTATTCCTTTACTTTAATCGGTTCCAAGCTTGGAACTCCTCCATGAGAGAGGATCTCAAACGGAACTGGCCACTGGACTGGCACCCATCTGGGACAAGGAGCGTCAAAGCCAGAAGGATGCCTGCGTAGTTCGGGCATTCTTCTGGAGCAAAACTTATTAACGGAAGCAGGGCAGATGCCCATTCACAATTCAACACGGGGCAGGCCACGTCCCTAACGTATTGACGAAACCGATTTTTGGACAAAGTACAAGCTGTTTTGACCGTCCAGCAACACAAATCGGTCACGGTTTTTTTCCGAAGTCAAGACGTTTGCGGCATATGTTATGTTTTTTTTTCCATATGCGTTTAGTTTGAACAGCGCACGAGGCATGCAAAATGGGCAATAAACAAAAATGGTCGAAAAACAGCATAAGAACGCTGCTGCTGACCATATTTGTCTTGCTGGTGCTCATTTTTTCAGCCGAAAGTACTGCTTGTGTTCTGGCCGAAATTTTCAAGAGCTTGTTCCCGAACAAGGCTGACCTGCTAACACCTTGGGATAGGCACCCAAAAATTAGGTACAGTATGTAGTATGACATGAGCATTGTACCACCCGCCTGCTGGGTTGAATCATAGCGCCCCGCGTTTGGACCCAAGGCTTGAGGTTGCTTGGGAGAAAAGCAGGAAAACTTATTTTCTGCTTTGACAAACGAACACGTTTGGTTGGTAAGCGCAAAGATTAGATTTATATCGGTTTCCCGGAAAGGCGCGCGGCACAGCAACGAAAGCGAAACCCGCATCCAATCTTATATTTCAAAATCAAACTATGACCAACGTTCAATCTCGTGTGGCGGAATCAATTTCAGACAGAAACTGGGCTGTGAAACCCGTCAATAGTCAGAGCTCTAGGTAAAATAGCGCAATGAACAATGAAAAAGATTCACTTTTCAAAGGCTTTGATCCGGCAGCGGGTCATAGATGATAGGATACAGTTCTTTTTATTTCCTGCTTCAGAAGTGCTGAGAGATACATATCAATTGCCAACAGTTTTTTCAGCAAGGTCTTGGCATTTATAAGAGCATGTATCCCATAAGACGTGTTTTTAACGTATTTTCCACAACGTTGAACAGCCAGCTAAAAAAACAACGAACGCGGCCTTGCACGCAACGCGCAGCAACAATAATAATCACAGGCTGTAAACTTTACGATATCCAAAATTAGCGGCTATTATTCCAGCGCCATGCGTGCTTAAAGTCGAGGAAAATTGTCGTTGCAGAAAAACGCGACACGAATTCAGCCCGAAAAGTGTTGTTGAAGACCGGTAAACCAATACGTTTTGGTAACAGTAGCGAAAATCAAGCCACAGAGGAAAAATTGAGGAGAAATGATTCTTGCCCTCTCAGGATTACCTGGGGGCATGTCAAACAAAAGCAAGGTCTTGAAGAAGTTCTGTAACACACTTCTATCCCAGACAAATCTACCTCCCTGCGATTCAAATGTGCATAAATGCTTTCTTAGAAGAAAAGTAAGAGACTGAACAAACAC
>JASAMV010005996.1:0-23169 GCA_030248065.1 Rhynchonema sp. JSB1_4
CAGTCACTTTGGCAGAAACTTCGATCGTTCTGCCACAACAATCTTCTGCCCAAGAATGGGTAGCCAAACGCTATGGCAGAACATTCGAGCCTTGGTTCTTTGTCTACACTTGTTGTTTGGCACGATGGCATGATGGCCGAGAGGGATGCAACTCCTGTTCAACCAATATCAATGATCTGGTGAAAATTTTGGGCCTTTTTTTGCTCACGCGTCACAAACTCATCACCGAGACTGCGTTACGAATTTACCAATTTTAAATGCAAAAAAATTTGACGGGAAGCAAATGCGTCAATCAAGAACAATGACACACTGATGCTACTTCGAACACAAAAAAACACATTCTCCCAACTCACTTTGCGATGGTGAGGATGGAGCGAAATGGTGATCATCATCATACGATTGACCGTAGTCGCAATCGTCATCGTCTTCGTCCACTCCTTCTGCAAATGGAAAAGAAGAATGAGAAATTGTAGAGCATCCAGGTTCATTTTTCTGCTATCTCGCAAAAAAAAAAAAAAAAAAAAAAAAAAAAAAAAAAAAAAAAAAAAACAGAACCTCCCACCCGCCAGACGATCGGTTTTTGGGCATCCCCCCGCCCTCTGGCCCCCTGCGATTTTTTAAAAAAAAACTACCTGTTCACAGTCATTTAAATACAATGGAAGCAGCCAGAAATTATCAGGTTTCCTCTCCCCTTGCTAAAACCTATCAAAAAATTGATAGACAAACCGTCATGCAGGTCGAGATTCTGAAAATTTCGATGTCGCGCCATTTTCGTCGAAAACTGAAAATTTGCTCAATATTAGCGCGACCGACACCTAATTTTCAGGCAAATCAGATAGTGCACCAACCTCAGCGGCACAATGGTTGTAATAAACCAATACCGACAATCATAAAACTCATCAACATATCATCAGCGCATTTTTTATTCTCCTGTCTTTCATCCACGTCCCTGCCAAACAAAATAAATTTACAATGGATAAGTTTTTTTACAAAACAAAGAGCAAGACAAAACAATGGAATAAGGCTACAATTTACGAGAAATGACAAGCGGACTGTAGCTTGGTCCCAAAACACGATTGATAAAACAAAAAATAGAATAAATATAATATTAATTGTAAGAGAATAACTTGATCCAAAAATAATAACTAGAAAGCCACGGTTACGTAGCATGCATGAGCAAGCACCCATTTTTGCTGACTGGATGAGAAGCACCATAGCTTAGCGGTTGGTGGGTACCAAATGTAAAATCTTTCTTTTGCTGCACGGCACCCAAAACCGCACACCCATGATAGATAATCACAAAAGATTGTTATGCAACTGTCTTCAAGTCGAAATTTACACTAGCAGCAACATTACACCCAAAAATATTCCCAATGGCAATTACAGTTTCCTGGGGCCCCACAATTATTATTCCTTCTTATCAAATTTATAATACTGTTTCTCCATGGATATCCGTCTAAGCGTATTCACATAGATATATCTTGAGAAGTAGATATACAGCCATCTAAACCACATCATTTGTGACCTGTGGCATTCGTACATTGCCTGTCTGACCAGTGAAACATCAGCGGGTGACAGCACGAAACAGAACACCGAGGTATACATGGACAGCAGAATGTCGAGGCAAGCACTGTATTTACGCATGAGATTCACAGTGTCGAGCACGAGGACCTGAAATAGATACTGTACGAACAGTCTATCATTTTCGTACATAGTGGCATCATGATCGGGGGATCCCACTATGAATTTCACCATAAATTGTTGCGCAATTAGGAGATCGGTCAACGGCAGATTTTGAAGCAATATATTATTGTTGACTATAAAAACACTTGAGGGTCACTAAGTGTCGTGATGACACTGTCATTTGTATGCATGTGGAACTGGCAGTTGACCCCAACTCTGGTGCAGTGGTATCTTAGCCGCTAACGACGGATAACTTGGCCAATACCAGTCTGCGTACGCGGACAAATTGACTCTTGAAAACCGCGCATTGTTTGAAGAAAATGAATCACACCAAAAGCTAATAATAATAGTCCCAACCCAACTATACCTGAGAATTAGACGGTAGTTTGTGATGTGTGTAGAGGAACTGCAACGCGAGGCACAGAGCTCGATGGTTGGGATGCAGCGACACGCCCCACTGGTCGAATGTGATCACTGTGTCTACCTGTTAAGGCCACTTTATACTTTGTCTCGTTGCGATACACGCAACATTTTCTCGCGCTGTGATTGGCTCATGCGTGACCAACAGCCAATGAGCGCGTCAGAAAATGTTGCGTGTATCGCAACGAGACAAAGTATAAAGTGGCCTTAAGTCGTCAATTTTTGTTTTGTTATTCAGGTGGAAAAGCAAGCAACTGAAGATCAGGGAATCCCGAATCTAAGCTGCTGGTATACGCAATCACAGAAACATTTCTGAACCTTAACTTGACTTGCACCAGTTGCACCCTACCATTTTGTCCTTTTTAGGCAGTTCTAATTTGCACCTTTTCCACCCCTATAATTCTGATTTCGCACGTATATCAGCCAATTTCCACCCTATAGTCGCCATGCACTGAATCCGAAGATCAGTGTGATTTTCAGTGAATTTTGAAGAAAATCCAGCATAATACTAATACTGATTGATCAAATCAATACATTTTCAATGAACTGTGAGCCAAAAAAGTGCCAATACCATATCAATATCAGCTAACCGATAACTGCTCCACATTGTGCAGAACAATATCAGCGACGAGTTTCTTTGGCCACAAAAACGTTGGATCGTCGGGTAGCCTGGTGTGCTCAATGATCGTGATTTGATTAGTTCGCATACCCAAACGCGTACACGCGTCGCGCAGCTCACGTTTACGCGTTACATTTTGTCCTGAAGAAGATAAAAGGTTGAAGAAGGCAGAAGGCACACCAGATTTGAGAGAGGCGGGTCGGACACGGATTCGGTTTTCTGTTTTGATTTTGTTCCTTCGGTCACAGCGCGCACAACGGTAGCAGAATTAGTCGGTAAATGAATGCAACAGATGCACCCCACGTGTTTCGAAGCAAAAATGTTTCGCAGACTGCATATGGCAAAACGGGTTCATTCAAAAATGATCACCAAACAATGAACGTCATGAATAAATTGCCAAACACTTTAAATTTCAAAAATTCCGACTATACTTGCGGGCCGGAAAAAACCGTTTTTTTTCGAAAAAAAACCGTTTTTTTCCGAGGCCCGGAAAAATACGTTTTTTTTCCGGAAATTTTTCCAAGTGGCAACTTTTGGAAAAAAACGGTTTTTTTTTCAAAAATTTCCGAAATATTTTCAAGGGTTACGAAAGGATGTTGTCAAAACTAACGTAAATCGGTGCTAAACAGTTCAAAATGAGCACTTTTTAATCTCCAAGCGCATTTTTAGCATGTTTCAGGCCATTTCCAGACAAAATTTTCTCCAAGATAGGCGTTTTTGGACCATGGGTATCCTTAAGTACTGGAAAAATATTTGGAAAAAAACGGTTTTTTTTCGGAAAAAAACGGTTTTTTTCCAAAAATATATTTTGCGGAAAAATACGCAAGTATAATTCCGACCATACATACCTGAGCGATATCCGCCGGACGAAAGGCACAATAAATATAAATCACAGTCGTGTTTGAGCAATTGACGTATCGGGAAAGAAAGAAGAAAAAAGAGGAAGCAAAAAAAAAAAAAAAGCACAGTCGGCGAAGAGACTACACTGAAAATCAGGATGCGTGATCACAATCAGCTTACGGTAGAGTCGATTGTGCGGCCTGGTAATTAACACACACGACACACGCTAATAGATAATAGATGAATTGGTTATTTGGTAATTGTTGGATAAGATAAACAGCGAGGAAGCAAGTGAAGATAGGCATTTGCCAAAACATTCTCTGCCATTTAGCGGTTCTGGTCAGCGCGACACAAAGAACTACGCCACTATTTCCGTTTACATTAACATGATATCGATTGTGTCGCGAGCAGAAATCTTTACAACAACAACTTGCAACCGTTCGGTGAGAAATCCGAGAATGACAGCGGAAAAGCAGCAGAAACGAACAAACTTATGCTTCAAAATTCCAAATCTCAGACCAACCGGCACTGATTGTCCTCCGACTGCAGCGATCCTGCACCAGCCGCATCCCACACCAAGCCAATGTGATCACAATAGCGAATACGAGGAGCAACCACATTTTCGAAATTGTTCTTTTCGTTCCGAATTGATCTCGACAATAATACACTGGTAATTTTTATTGATCCGAGTTTTGATCAGCTGACGGTGGAGCGCGTTCGTCTTCGAATCGTTCCGGATCCTCGAGATACGTGAACAGTTCGCGGAACGACGAAAAGTCGCTGCGACCCGCACCGGCGCGCACAACGGGCAAATGCGGTCGCAGCGCACCGCGGAATTTCGTACGGAAATCGGACGGCTGCAAAAATGGCTCACAGACACACATCTACTTCGATGCTGATCATGTGACTTTTTTCCACGAAGGATAGTTCGAGATTTAGTGACGCAGGCATCTACTGCGACGATGCATGTATCACTGACTGATCGCAACCAGACGGTTCCTGTTTGAGTGCTATAAAACAACTTTTACGGACATTTGTCGGCCGAAATGGGATCTATTTCGAAATATTCGTTATGATAAAAATCCAAGTTGACGGCTGAGTTCCATGTGCTCACGGATGGAAATACTGCTTTTTTGTGAAAAAAAAACGGAAAAAAACGGGGGCCCATCTGGGGTATCGAAAAAAACATGAGCTGCCGTTAATGTCGGTTTAATTTTGACAAAAGCTGTTTTGATCAAAATGAGAGTCAAAACACTATTTGACACGAAGGTATCGTCTGTGACGAACACTAAAATGCTCTGAAATTGTCTTATTTTGTGTTCTTTATCGGTTTTTTGTTTCCTTTGGTTTTTTTTGCAAAATATAAAAAACCGACTCTTCAGTAAATAGTAAGTATAAAACTTGATTGATACCACCTCACAACGTTTGAGCCTAAGAAAACGGAAACGAACCGATTTGGCGCCGAAGCAAGCGCCCAACGCGAGCGTAATCAGTCCAACACCCAAAGCGGCGTACAGCGTTCCCCAAACAAGAGCACGACGAGCCAAGCGGGTTCCCTCAATTCTCTAAAAAATAAGAAACAATCAAGATGCACCGCGAAGAAAGTTTTTTATCAAAAAAAGCGTAAATAGCGCCGTTCTTACCAGCAATGCATCGTTGCCCAGATCTTGTTTAGCAGCTTTGTTGAACGAGTATGAAAATCCGGCCAATGAACCGATACTGGCGCAACCAGCGAACAAGATTGCACCTGGCAAAAACGTGACGAAATTTCGCTGATTCAACAAACCGAAGCGGAAAAGGGAAGCTAAACATGGCCCCTTTCAGATTTCGAGTTCGATTGATCAAGAAGGACAAAAATATACGGCTGGCATTTTATTCGACACGGCACAAACAACGAACTCAAAAAAATACTTACCGAAAAAGAATTCCTTGCGCGAAACTTCAGCGACGCTGGCACTTTCAGAGGCTGATAAGGCTGGGCTTTGGTCAGCAGTGTGGGGCGCGAGATTCGTGTTTGATGATGGAATCGGAATGTCTGATGTCGAATCTTCTGGCTTGCTGCTCCACCAAAACATCGAGAGCTGCTTCGGGACGGTTGAAAAGCTGCAGCAGCTGCAAAATGACAAGGGCCGATTTAATGAATCGAATTTACTGCAATCAATTGAAGGCAGTGCAGCTCCTGGTCCAGAGGGGGAACAGGCGGTACCCCCTTTTTTCGGAGGGGGACCAGACGTACCCACCTGGGGGGCAAGGAGGGGAGGACCCAAATTTGGAGAAAAGTCAATTTTTGAGGTCCAAAATTTGACTCATTTTTACCCCTTTTTGGAAAAAAATCTCAACAAAAAAGGTATTTTTACTATTATTACTTTTTATATTTGTATAAGAAAATTTTTTTATTGAAAGCAATCATTTTTTTCACCAAAAAACAGGTTCACTTCAGGAAAATTGAAGATTATAACCAAATCGGGTAAAAATGTGACCCAAAAAATTCGGGCCGGGCCGAAGCCGGCCCGATTGCGACCTCTGCAGAAAACCATAAACATGCTTTCCCAAGAAAATTTTTGGAAATCTTGGGTTTTTTACCATTTTTCCTTTGACCCCAAAGCCCAAAATCGGGCCGGCGGGCCGACCTTCGGTTCGAGCCGCAATTTTGGACTTTCAAATTGGGCCGGGCCAGTGGTGTACCCACTGTAGTGGCAGGCCCATGTGTGGGAGGTAAGTATGATGCGGGGTTGGGACCGGAAGCGTGAGAGGTATGATTTTGGTCACCCAAAAACGCGAAAAAACACCGTTTTTGTGATACAATTTTGGCCAAAAAATGAGGTAAAAATAGTACTTTTTTCAAATTTTCGCCGAAAATCGCCTAAAAATAGGTATTATGGGTGGGTTTGCGCGCGGCGATTTTTGGGAAAATAAGGTCGAAAAACACCGATTTTGCCTTAAAAAGGTATAACATTGCTTGTGAGAGGTATGATTTGGAGTTGTGAGAGGTAAGTACTCAACCCCCCCCAACCCCCCCCTCGGGTTTTGTGGTAGGACTGTACTGAGAGGGGGGTAACCCCCCAACCCCCCCCAGCCACTACTATGGGTGTAGCTACCAAGGCGGGGCGGCAACCTACTGTACCATCAAAAATGTGGGGCGGCAACCTACCTACTGTACCGGCCGAGCTAGGGGGGAACAAAATTTTTTAGGTCGAAATTTTGATGAAAATGTACTCTAAAACGCTGATTTCGCGCGTAGCGCGCGATTTTTCGCCTATTTGGAGTGAAAAAATACCGATTTCATACTATTTTGGGCCAAAAATCGCAACTTACTGTACCAGCCGCCGGGCGGCGTCCTGTACCAGGATGGAGCGTCAACCTACCTACCTACTCTACCCAGTGCTGTGGCTGGGGGGTCCCCCCCAAAGGTACCCTACCCGCCCCGGCCTGGTACGCTACCGTATTGTCGGAAATAGAACCTGGGGTCATTTTGGGGGGGTTCAATTTATGGGGAGGTCAATTATTGGGGGGGGGTTATATTTTTCATTTGGCCCCCCGACGAAAAAAATCATTGTTAATAATGCCCATAAAAATGGCTTTGTTTTCGGTATTTTCTTGCTTCAACAGCGGCAATTATGCTTAAAAAGCTGTATTCTGTTGTGTACGCAAGCTTAAACAACGTTTGACACAACAACGCAGCCCTACCATACCACTAATCTGTGGTACGGTGAAGGTTGGGGTGGGGTTCTATTAATGGGGGGGGGGGGTCAATTAATGGGGGGGGTTCTATTTTTGATTTCGAGCCATTTAGGGGGGGTTCAATTAATGGGGGGGTTCTATTTCCGACAATACGGTACCCCCCAATGGTGTGGCTGGGGGGGGGTGGGGGGTCCCCCCCTAGGTACAGTAGGTAGGTTGCCGCCCCTCGCCTGGTACAGTAGGTAGGTTGCCGCCCCTCCCCTGGTACAGTAGGTAGGTTGCCGCCCCACCTAACTTTTCACCCAAAACATTCATTTTTGGCTTAAAATTGCATAAAATTAGCATATTTGTCTGCAAATAGGCGAAAAATCGCGCGCTGCGCGCGAAATTAGTGTTTTAGGCCACATTTTCTTCAGTATTTAGACATAAAAAATTTCGGTTTCCAGATGACCCCCCCCCCAAGTGGTACGACCCCCCCCTAGCTCGGCTGGTACAGTAGGTAGGTTGCCGCCCCGCATTTTGGGTGGTACAGTAGGTTGCCGCCCCGCCTGGGTAGCTACACCACTGGTACCCCCCTACCCGCCCCGCCCTGGTACCCTACCTGCCCCGATTTTTACCCCCAAAATGCCCATTTTTTCGGTCAAAAATGCCCAAATTTCGACCGAAAACCCTAAAAAGTGCAAAAAAGTCTCGCGCTGCGCGCGATATAGGTACCGTAAAAACCTAAATAGAAGGGGGGGCTCTATTAACTCACTGACCCCATTTTGGGGGGGCTCTATTACGGGGGGCTCCATTCCGGGGGGGCCTCTATTAATTCACTGACCCGAACCTGAAAAATTGTTCCCAGAAATACCCCCAAAGACCCCTAAAAACGGGTTTGAAAGGATGTTTTTTCGCTTGCAACCGCATTTATTCGTCAATAGGAGGCGTATTATGTGCTCTGAACAAACAACAAACGTGCATAACAGAGATCGGAAACGGGCTGGCCCGGCCCCGCCGGGCCCCGCGTTTTGAGTTGGTTTTACGGGGCGGGCCGGGCCGGGCCGGAGATTTGGGGGGACCGGGCCGGGCCGGGCCGAGCAGCCCGGCCCGGTCCGGCCCGGTATGCCTAAATTTGAACGAAATTACCATTTTTTGAACCAAAATTTTCAAAATTTTTGCGCTTCGCGCAATAACATTTCCTAGTTCTTGATCTTTTCAGTCATCGTTTTGAAGAAAGAAGCAGTAGCTAGCTACCCATATCCAGGCCTTTGCTTTGCAGCAATCAACCTACTCCTACTGTACCACCAAAAAAGCCTGCCTGCAATCAACCTACCTACTGTAGTACCGACCGGCCGAGCTGGGGGGAGTCCTCCGGGAACAAAATTTTATGTCTACATATTGATGAGAATGTACTCTTAAGCGCTAATTTCGCGCGTCACGCGCGATTTTTCGCCTATATGGAGTGAAAAATACCGATTTTAAACCATTTTGAGCCAAAAATTATACCATACCTACTACACTACTGTACCAACCGGGGCGGCGACTTACGTACTGCATCAGGATGGCGCGTCAATCTACCTACCTACCCTTCCCCCCAGCTGTACCAACCAGTGAAAACAAGTATTCTGCAGAAAATTTTCGAATTTTTTTCAGCTTTTTGGACTTTTTTAGTTTTCAGCCCTTGAAAATTGGCTGACCGGGCCGGGCCGGGCCGACCTCCAAGCCAAAACGGGCCGGGCCGACCTGCAGCCCTCCACCGGGCCGGGCCGGGCCGGGTCGGACTTTTCGCCGACCGGGCCGGGCCGGGCCGACTTTACCCGGCCCGTTTCCGATCTCTGGTGCATAAATGTACCTGTACACCACTATCAAGCCTTAATACACTACAGTATAGGGGATGTTACTTTGGGGGGGGCTCTATTCCGGGGGGGGCTCTATTAATTCACTGACCCCTTTTTGGGGGGGCTGTATTACGGGGGGGGCTCTATTCCGGGGGGGGGGCAGTGTAGTACTTGGTCAGGGTGTTGACGATAGATAGATTGGGACCCGAAATGTGTTGACGATAGATAGATGACCCAAGTCCGAAATCTGGGGGGGTCGACCCAAACTTGTTGACGATAGATAGATGGTGGGGGGGGGTCGCCAAAAATCAAGGTATAGTATAGTGTACTAAGTGGGTAATAATGTGTAAATATTAATGAAAATGTACTTAGATGTACTAAATCCGCGCGTAGCGCGCGATTTTTTGCCTATTTGGGACAAAAAATACCGATTTTGAGCCATTTTGAGGCAAAAATACCCATTTTGTGGTCGAAATGTGTTGACGATAGATAGATTGTTCCCAGAATTTGTTGACGATAGATAGATTTGCCCATAAGTGTTGACGATAGATAGATGAAATCAAAAAGTGTTGACGATAGATAGATGAATTTGGGGGGGGGACCCCCCCCCCCCCCCCCCCCCCCCCAAGTACTACCCTGGGGGGGGGGGGGCTGTATTTAGGTTTTTACAGTATGCACTTTTTAGTACATTACATAAAAACAGGCACCCGAAAAAACTTGTGTTGTACCCTACCCGCACCGAAAAATCTTCCCCCCATCCCCCCCCAAACCGGATTCCCCCCCCCCCAAAAATCCCAGGTACACTACCCCCCTACCCGCCCCGATTTTTTCCACCTATGTACCCTACCCGCCCCGCAAAAGTAGCCACAGCACTGACTCTACCTAGGGGCATAGTAGCAGGGTAGTACTTGGGGGGTGGGGGGGTGACCGGCCGAGCTAGGGGGGTCATCCGGGAACAAAATTTTTATGTATACATATTGATGAGAATGAACTCTTAAGCGCTAATTTCGCGCGTCACGCGCGATTTTTCGCCTGTATGGGGTGAAAAATACATTAGGAGATAAAAATCTTTGGAAAATCATCCAGGTGCCCTTGATCATCAGGTTTAACCGTTACACGCAGCTGGCTGTGTGTGCATTAATTAATACACGTGTGTGTGTTAGACAGCAGCAGCGCCAGATATAAGTAGCAGCGGCTAGACGGCTGTGTGTGTCGGTTCACTAGCTCAGCGGCGAAGGCGTTGGACTCGTGCCTGTGGGACCGCTGGTTCGAGTCCCGCCGGCGCCGGTGAAATTTTTTGTTTTTTTTGGCTTTTTTGGTTAAAACTAATTTATACATGCACAAAATGATGAGAAACAGTGTTTATAACAGTGAAATCGGGGTTGGGATGTCAAAACATACCCATCATTTTTTGTTTGTTTTCTTGAGCTTAGCCTTAGGCTTGGGCTTGGGCTTTGCCTTAGGCTTAGGCCTAGGCTTAGGCTTAGGCTTAGGCCTACGCCTAGGCTTCTTGGGCTTGGGCTTAAACGTAATCTGAAGCGGCTGGCCTCAGAACGCCGCTTTCTGCCTTTTATAGGCGTGGATGATTTTCCAAAGATTTTTAACTCCTCTTGAAAAATACCGAACTCGTTTCGTTCTTTTCTTTTTATTTTCCACAAGATCGAACGACTGGCGTACTTTCGAGCACGGTCACACTGGTCAATATTGTCCTATTCAAATTTGAAACTTTAATCTTCATTGAATAAAAATGCAGAATGGAAAACCAAAAAACACGTTTTTATTTACCCAATTGCCTCAACATTGCTAAAACTACAGCATGGAAAGCCAAAAAATACGTTTTATTTATCACATTGCCTCAACATAACTATGAGCACGAATTTTTTTAAGTGCAAGTGAGGTGCTCAATGAGCGCCTCACTTGCACTTAAAAAAATTCGTATCATTCCATAAACACCTTCACAAAATTCGCAATTGGTACAATATACCAACAGTTCCCAGCAGCATTCTGAAACAGGCAATCAATAAATCATACAAAGTGCTGCATTTCTGTAGTTTTCAAGCATACAACAGGATACAACCTTGAATCATCATGAAACAACGGTAGAAACACAGGTTTGTCAGTCAGAATAAAACTTGGTGAGTTGGTGATAGCCCCGATCCGCTCTTGATCACTAAGCTTGATGTACTGACCATGAATTCGTCGACGAATATGCTCCGCAAATATTTTAAGAAATAATTTCATGCACAGGCGGAAAAAATCCAATCTAGCACTTGCACGTTTTTCGACATGTCTGATGCATATATTCATGGAATGCTGTATTTGGCCAGATATTGCAGAACGGCTTCAATTTCGGGCACAAGTTACTGTAGTCGGAATGGCGACAACCCACGGGACTGGGTGTGGGTCGAACGGTCACTTCACCACTGCCTGAAAGGGAAACGTTGTTATGACATTGTTATATGAAATGTTATACTGGCGTCGGTCAGATCGCGCGTCGAACTGAAGGAGACAGTTGTCCGAAATACTTCAGTGTGAAATAAAGGAAAAACAAATGAATATAAAAAGCGCTCGTGTTGTGGTTGGCAAAACGCGGTCCAATCTCCCTTGCGTTTTATCCACCTAAATGTCGACTGCTGAAATTACATCACAATCGGCGCAAGTCAGAAGGTTTTCGTATTCTCACCTCGTCCACCTTTAGTCGGTCGTGGATTGCAACCCTGCGAACATCTGTAGTAGCAATTGATACGAGCCACGTCTCTCTCCGTGACGCCGTTGGAATTGCCCAACTCGCCAATACCGAACTGTTTCGGCGTCATCGTCGGTTGGCCGTTGTACGAAGCAGCACGCGCCGGATAGTGCATCACGCTGCAAACATGCGGATCAGATTCCAGTGGATCGTGTGTGGTGTGGATACAATTACCTATAGAAAGCCATGTAAATAATGGTGGCCTACCCATGGCCAGAGTGCCAAATCTGACAACTCAATGCGCGTGGTGTCAAAGTGATGTAACAACTAATTGCGTTTGTTCGATTGTGCTTGCAAGATCAGGCAGGCCACTCACGATCCGTATTCATATTCGAATCCGAGATGGTCGATCTCCCTAAGCGACGCCTTGTCAAATTGCCGCCGAAAATATGGCACAACATTCCGATAGTGCACCGTGATGTATTCGTCTCGGTCATTACGCGCCTGCTCGTGGAAAAACCCGAGCGCGTGCATTAGCTCGTGTTGAATGATGTGCTAAAACTTTATACAAGTGCCCCTGTAGTCGTCTCTGTTTTTAAAAAACAAACAAGAAATTTTTTAAACATCTCCACTGTGGCGCACTGGCGTGTATTGGCACACAATGTGCGCTGCGAAAACGAAGGGAGTTCGAGTCCCACGGAAGAAAGCGAAGTTTCGATAATTTTAAGAACGAATAAGTTCCTAAATAAACAAGCCAATCTACTCACATGATGCGTGCACGCTCCGCGAGCCAATGACAACGGTTGGCCACCGTTGAAGGAATGGTACATTCGACCCAGATAGCTGTAGCAGCCTTGACCGGAGAAAATTCGGACGTAGTTCATGTTGCTCCATCCCTTTTTCCGGAATCTGAAAATTTTAAGCAATGTTGTAAAATTGTTCAAATGATTTGGGAATGCTCGGTATTGCAAAAACCAGCCTGATGCAGGTCTTGCTCTCGAGATCTTGCATCGCTCTTGTGATCTTTTGAATTTCGTAACTGGTAAAGTGACCGGGTGCAATTTGGTAGTAGACCTGAACAGCGGTACACAGAAACACGGTAGCAAGCCAACAGAAAAGTATGAAAAAAACGACAACACTAACAACGCCGCCCGGCCATTTGTAGTTCTGGTTTTTTCTGGCGGCAAACTGTAAGTTCTCCCCAATGCTTTCCACGTCTCCTTCCTCAAAAGCACCACTTGTCAGCTGGAAAGAAACAAATATGTGGGCAGTTAAACCTGAACACTTAAAGAAAAAAACGATGACCATTTCAATAGTTTTCTCCAGCTCGTCAGTAAGCAGATTTCTGTTCTTCACGTGCTCATCAAAAGCTTGCTCGGGGTCAATGTCTTGGTCGGGGTCCACTTTGCCCTTACCATCACCAACCATGATATCGCCTGAAACATTACAATATACTTGTAAAGCCGTATCAACTTTGAAGGCAACCACGACGACTATGGTAAAAACAAGGGCAAATATTGCTTTTTGACCAAATTTGCGACTATCATTCCAGGGTCGAGTGCTTTCCTTCTTTCCTGCTTCCTTTCCGAGCAACTTCGCAGTCGTTTACCATATGGGGCGATATGCAGGTATTATACTGCAGCTACTATACTAAGCTGGTCAAATGGTGGTCATAAAACCTTTTACGAAATTTGTTTTTCTCAACGAACCTTGGAACAACATGTTCTTTTTATCATCATCGAGATTCAAGTTCACGTCGAGGATGTTTGACCCGTCCACCTCTTGTTTTAATGACGGGTCAGACTCGGTTGTCGTTGTTGTCCTTATGGGTGCTGAAGTCCCCTTTGGAGTTCTGTTTGGGTCTGGTTCGCAGGGGTCAACACCCCCATTCATGCCAAGACAGTTTGCATAGGTATCCAAGCCCAGACAATCCTCGAAATCACTGCAGTCACGTCCCAAGGCTTGCACAATCGAAATACATACGAGTGCCAACACGCGTAAAAGCATGGCTTTCTGAATAAAATTAAAATTAATTGGTGAAATCAGTGGCGCTCCATAACGTGTCACCCTTATGAAAACCGAAAAGTCAGTCAGAAAACCTCTGCAACATGATAAGTCAGTAATGTCTACCGTCTGTAAAAACAAAACAACTGTTGTGCTTCTCTTTCCATTTTTAACCGAAAATATTATTTTGAAACTGGTGTGCAATTACAGTACTTGTAATATGATCACTAATAATTTTTTAAGACACTTGCAAGCACACCAGCCGCCGACAAAACATCGCTGAGTGTTTATAAACGATGAAACTCAAGGGCTTTTTCAGTGCATGCGTTGTCGCTAATGTGTTGTTACTGTATGCAGGGTTGGGCAAAAAAAAACGACGGCGTTTTTTCTTTAAAAAAACGACGTTTTTTTTAAAAAAAACGCCTGGGTCGTTTTTCGTTTTTTTTAAATCCTGAATTTCCTTGATTTTCCCTGATTTTTCAGGGAAAGTACCCTGATTTTCAAGGAAAATCAATTTTTTTTGTCCCATTTTTTTCAAAAAATTTTCGACCAATTTTTACTTTGACGAGATACGTCGATATACGGAGTTTGACTTTCAATGATGACTCCGGCCAAAGTTGGTCCCATGATGCGGGTCTGATATGGGATCTTTACAACTCGCTAGAAAAGGGTTGAAACCCGTTTATTTTCCCTCAGAACACATAGAATTACTTCATTTAGCCACGTTTTCTTCCCAACATGAGCGTTTTCCATTTTTTTGGTGGCATATTTTGGTCATCTGGGCGTTTTAAAAAAAATGTTTTTTTTGAAAAAACGTTTTTTTTTAAAAAACGATTTTTTGGAAAAAAAACGTTTTTTGCCCAACCCTGACTGTATGCAGCTGTGTCGGTGTTGAACTTAGAAAAATCACAAGTTATGGCGGAAACCAAAACCAAATTACACCGAAACCACTATATTTTATCAATTTCATTAAGGCTAACTGCGAAATTTAAAGGATTGCGAAACTGTCGATACCAATGTTTTAAAGTGATTTTCTTGATTATGCGGAGTCATTCGTCATTTGATAGGATCACACGCATGATGGGTCACAAAATGACCACGCCATAGTGTATCAAACAAGCGGTTGTTTGTTTTTGCAAAGGCTTCGATACAATCTGTTTACCCGTTTGACGTCTTTTTCGCTCAAATGCGTCCTTTGACCAACATGAATGCCTGAATGAAGGGCGACATGCAGATTATGTTCGAATATTGACCGAGAACTCAAGCATACGCATGTATTATATGACGTTTCAATTCTCAGATTTGTTTCAAATTTTCTTTTGGCTTGTACCGGACCAGATTAACATTACAACTTGATAGTTTGAAACTGCTCCAGATGAGGCTAGGGCAACTTGGGTTCAATCAAAATAGATTTCGATTTCCTGGGTCCTGGACCACTCTTGATTACATTCATCGGAGTAATGGTCGTACTAAAGACCTATGAGTGTCCCAACCCTTGATGTCGTTGATGTCATGTGGCTTAATGACCCATTCGCTTTCATCGATCGCGCTGGCATTCAACGACGCGTGCATGATCGATTCAAGGTCGTATTCGATGCCAACAGTGGTCACATTGAACACGTCCAGTTTGTAGTAGTTGTGCATAGCGAAAGGCTGTACAATACACTGTCGGGTGGCTTGGCTGACCGGCGACACGCACTTTTCTGGTAATCATCTACTGTCTGACCCTTTGTTTCACCGACATGTGAAAACTTTTTTTGAGAAACATGGATCCGAATCTTTCGGTCACTGCATGGAGTGGTGAAGGTTACATATGTATTTGTCACCAAAAGCTCACTTGATTGGACTCTGCAAGAATATTAAACGTTACAGGTTTCTACGCACCAAAATTTCTTTTGTCTCACGCATGAGCACAGGTTGTGTACTGATTTCCAGAAAAAAATGAAATTCGCAAACCAATCTCCGACTGAAAAGCCCGCAAAATGACATCATCATCATCGTCATTAAGTTTGTAAAGAAGAGGCCGCCGGATCAACTTTAAAGGCAACGATAACTGACGACTACATACACTGTATTGGACTGTATTAGGTTCGCCGCCGTGTCCAGCTAATCATCAGGTTGCCGCGATCGCAGTGCTTGCCCCCAAAGTGGACCCCTTCCATGATGACTCACATGCACGTTGCTCATATTGACTTTCACCCATTGATTCCGGTCGGGTCGTTGGTGTTCGTGCCAGAAGCCGAGTGGATGAAAGATTTCGTGCGCGATTCGGCCGCGTCTTACGTCCAAACCCTCATCTTTCCGCCAACACGGCCGACCCAGACCGACCACTTGACGACGGTCACTCACTGAGCGACCCACTGATGTGGAATAGCAGCTGCAATCCTACGTATGAAGGTTTTTTCGAACCTTCGCACTGTTTTGCTGTGGGTTGCGGGGAAGCTGGTCCAGTTTGTGAATTTCAAAGACTCGAACGCTGTGGTGGTGACCCGCGTCCATCCGCCTGCAAATTAGATACACTCGTAATGTCTGTATTTGGATGCTATGTAACACACAGTCTTGGACATGGTACCCACATTACTGAAACGCGATTTCATTACCAGCGCAATGTTATGCGTGCCAATCAGGTGTGCGTTCGTCAACCGCTGTATAGAATAAGCCAAACATGCGTGTCTTACCACCTGTCGCTGGACAAAAAAGTGCTGCCCGGGGCGGTTGCGCGCCTTCGAGAATTTGAATTTGATTGGTCTACCAAGCAGTGATGTGGTTGGGGGGGGTATGGGGGGTATTACCCCCCAACTGCTAGGTAGCTTTCTTGCTCCGAAACCCATACCCCCCCAAACTGGCTAGCTAGCTTTCTTGCTCCGGTCCCCAAGTAAAAAAAGTGTTGATTTTAGTGCCAAAATGACCATTTTATGGGCCAAAATGGTGAAATTCGGTCAAATTTTCTCACACGTGCACAAAATTACGCATTTTAAGGCTTATTTTAGCATAATTTCGACCAATTTTTATACCCCTGTTTTTCACTTCTGGGCCAATACCCCCAAATCGGGGTACCCGGCTAGCTAGCTAGCTTTCTTGCGCCGGACCCCTCCAGCCAGGGTTGGTTTAAAAAATTATTTATTATGGAACTTTTTTTAAAAAAAAAACTTTTTTAATTTTTTTTTTAAAAATCACTTTTTTTATTCCGAACCCCCAAAAAATGGTTTCTAGAAAAATGAAATTTCTGAAATCATGTTACTTAGGTATGTTTTGAGGGACACTAAAGAGAACTTCTCCACTGACTTGCATGTTTATGTCGATCACCTGCGATCTAGCCCATTTGGTCATAACTTTGAGAACCCGCCCGAAGGTAACTCTGTGGGCATATATGACAAAGGGAAGACCAACCTTCTGTTTGTGAATTTGGGGATAAATTTGAAGAGAGATAAAGAGTTACACCACACTCATGTTGTATGACAAAAGCAACAAATGACAAATGCACACAACTGCAAATAGGCGAGCAACGTGGAGTGTGTCGATAGCTTACGTCGATAGCTCAATAACTGCACAGTATACGGTATGGGGTGTCCTATATTATGCAGCAGCGATTGTTGGGATGTCTGGGAACTGTATGAGTCCATTACAACGCCATTTTAAACTGAAATATAAGCGCCGCAGGCGATTTTTTGAGAATGATGAGCAATGAAACGCACGAAAACATACATTTTTACCTTAAAAAAGTGAGAAAATAACGAAGAAAAGGGGAAAAATAATAAAAAAAAGTGGACTTACTTTTTAAAATTTTAAAATAAAAAAGTGGCCAACTTTTTTTTTAAAAAAAAATTTTACTTTTTTTTAATCCAACCCTGCCTCCAGCTAGCTAGCTTTCTTGCTCGGACCAACTACATCACTGCTACCAAGTCACACCACATCTATCTATACCCAGGTCCCAGATACATGTACCTGGTCACATCCGATCACGTTGATGTGGATGCCGATTACCGAGTCAAATCCGATCACCAAGTTTGATATATCGAGCTGTGTGTGTTCACGGGAATAATACATATCCCATTGTCAGTCATTTCAAATGATTGAGAAGTGTCCCATCTCAACGCGGTATGATGTCTCACAAAAACCATTAGCCATCGTTCTCTGTTTTCACATAGACATTTGTCTTGTTTGCTCAGGCCGGGCTTGACGCCGGTAAAACTGACAGTCGAGAGCTGAAAAATCCGCTTTTGAGAAGGAAAAGGGAGGCGAGCGGGACACATACATACACACACGTATTACACAACGTGGCTAGGTACATACTTGAAGTTGTGCCAAGATGGATCCTTTTCAATTGCTGCCTGGGAGTTTTCCACAGCACAAGAAGTAAATCAATCCGTTAGCACCTGTTTGACTTGTTTGTTGAGCACAAAGAGGTGTAGCTTTCGTTTAAATCAACATGACACGTAGAAACGATCCCCGATAAAATTTTCGCACAACTAAAAGCAGGCGCAAAGTCAACCTTCAGTGGCGTTCTTCAGCATTCTAAGTGGAAGGATGCTGGGTAGAGTTTCAGACCCGCCTTTTTCCTTCCCAACACAGTAATTTGTTAACGTTTTCCCGACCAGCAACGAATTCGTCAGAAAACGCGCTATTTATTTTGTATTGTTGCACTTTGTTTTACAACAAACAGAGCAACAGGACTGGGATTCAGCAGGTTTTCCCAGCAGCTGTTTCTTGTCCAGAAAAGACCACCAAAGTCGCTAACTTGTGCACTGATGTATTGTTTGGCATCCCTATTGATGATCGGCCTGGTCCAAGTAAAATACAACTTATGATGTGAGTGAATGTGTAGTTTATGTAGTTCATTCAAACTAACCGTTTATTGACAAATTCGTATCAAAGAAACTTCAGGACTGATTCGCCACGTTTAACACCGATTTATTTGGTTGACGCTTATCTCTGTCACTGAGAATCCATCGCGTAGAGATTTCAAGTAAACGTCGCAACACCAGCAACCTATCGAAAAGGAGATGCCTCCCGGTCCCGATCAAAACGCGACCCGTATTTTCTATCCATTTGCCTATTCCCTCAATCTCGACCCAACTGACGACCCGGCCTGTTGGTACTGTCTGTTCCAAGAGTATGAAAATGAACTTGTGCCCACCAAAATGGCGGGTTCGGAATCAAAATCATCGGAAAACGGCTTAAAGAAGCCGGAGAAGAAACTTCGTCGATGCGGCGGGTGCAAAAAGGCGTGGTTCTGCAATGTTCAATGTCAAAAACTGGGCTGGAATGATCATGCGCATGAGTGTAAGGCGACAAAAAGGGATAAGGCTGGAACGACACCGGGAGTGCAGATCAGGTCAGACTAAATTATGGTTTTGATCACTTTTTGCTCAAAAAGACTTCAGCTGGTATCAAGCACTTTTTTTAGCGAAAAACTACATAGTCCCGTGACCCTGTTTTCAAATCAAAAGAAATTTTCTGATGCGATCTGTTTTTGGCACTTTTGTTACGATGATTATTTCGTTAGCCTGTAGACCCAGGTATGTTTTATCGATTTTTTGAGCGCACGTTTGTTGTATGCCGTGATCATTCTGCGATGTTTCACCTGGTGTATGCAAACACACTTCTGCGCAGGAACCGAATCGGATCAAAACAAATAAGGCGGATAATTGGAATAAGATGAAATGTAAAATGGAAATGGTAGCTCCCAAATGAAACTTTTTCGATGGCCTTCGGGCCGATATTTCACTCCTGGTAAGTACAGTACGACCGATGTGAAACCTGTAAATCTGTTTTGGTTATGCGACAGTTTTATGTATGTTAACGTTATTGACGAAGTTTACTGATGCCGCATTGATATCTCGACTTTAACGCTGGTCGAAAACTAGTGGCTTCCGCATTTTTGGATAATCCTTCCACTGGGAATGTCACGAAGACCGATGCGATCACCAAGTTTGTGTATTGTATAATGTATTGAACTATGTACCCTATTTGCATATATCCAATCCTTTCGGATTTCACTGGCTTTTACGTTATGCAAGGGGGCATTTTGAAAAAAGAATCGATTCCGCTAAAATCGATTTGTCGGAGTACAGAGTAAATGATCAAACACATTTTTTCCCTGATTCGTGAAGGATGGAGACTAACGGTATCAAGATCAAATTGCAGACTGCTCGCCCGCACTGTCGTGCGTCATCAGCAGATTCTGAGCGGCGAGGACAAAAAAGTGGACAATTTCTACGAGAATCGCACGCACAAACGAGCACTTATGGATTTGATGTCGCATGAAAACGACATTCGGAACGATAATAACGCCATGAATAGCTTCAACGATGCCTACGACAAAATGGTGCAATGGTGTCCCCTGAAACAGTTCACGGATAAAGAGCTCGTGTTTCAGGTTCGGGGCTCTTCAACATTTCCGCATTTTTACACAATTAATTTTAGTTGTGATGGGAATTATATGTGCATATCTGTACTGTCTTTGGTTTTATTTGATGGTTGTAAGATCATCCAGTCAAAGCAAGGCGGGTCAGCGATGTTTCAAACAAGTCGAACGCAACCCCCAAAGAAAAGTGTTCTGCATGCTTTGGTTACATGACAAGTAGGTTACTACAAGGCAACAAAAAAGTACTAACCAACACAAGGTAAAGAGAAACTAATCTATACCACCAAAATGGGTATCGGTATTCAGTGTCTAACTCCAAGTTTCAACATCTCAGATCTATTGTCGTTTACGCATCAATAAATTTACGATCCCAGCTCATGATGGTAAATCGAAGATCGGTTCAGGCAAGTCTGGTACGGTTAAGCTTGCCAAATCAGGCTATTGTGTTGTCTAGTCGCTTTGGGAACCTTTGGCGTTCGGCCAATGATCACTAACACACAGCTAGAAATCTGACCGATAATATAGAACCGATTTGACTGTGGTGTGACGATTATACAGACGTGTGATTTTCTCCAAACCGAAAATTTGATCAACTCTTATCTCATGACAACTCTTGAATTTTTTATTTTCGTTCTCGCACTTTGTGACCGACAAGCCCGACACCACAAAGATCAACGCATTTTTCTGGCATAAAAAGGACGGAGTTGGAGGCGTCCCCAACCGTAATTTTTGAACCAAATGTGTGCCATGTTTCTTCAGGATTATTGAAAATTCGACCAGCTTAACATTTGTCTTTGGATGCCTGTGAACAACGTTTTTATGCGCTGTTCTGTTTTAAAATTGCCGTATATCGAACCCAAACCATACCCCGACCATGCGATGCCACAGCGGTGCACATACCGATCCAAAATTGACAGCAATTAACTGTTCTTGCAGGCCTCTACCCGGACCTGGCCAGTTACGATCACAGCTGCAAACCGAATGCAATCTATAAATGTCAGACCGGATTCGAAATGGTGTTGAGGTCGATTTCGGACAAAATTGACATTGACAACACAGAGGAGACGTTTGTTGGCTACATCGACCTACTACAGGGCACACCAGATAGGCGCTGTGAACTGAAGGTACCATATCGGTCCGGTCGTGACTGCTTGCATCTGGGACTTTACTTTTCTTGACCAGCGTAAAGTTGTTTATTTGTGATCTGATGGGGTGTGTTACCTTTGTCGGTAATTATTGGCATGAGTAAATCTCGAAATATCGTTGATCCGAAAGGTTACTACCTACGCACTTACATACGTGACGAGATCAAGACAACACCGGACCGATACGGATCCCGTTCTTGATGTCGGCCAATAATGTTCGTCAAAGCACCATAGTGCCGGCGTGTGCGTGCAAGCCTGACTAAGTGATTGTAATTTTATCACAAGATTTTGCAACCTCCTACCCAGGCCACCTGGTATTTCGACTGTGAGTGCGAACGCTGTACGTCGCAAGCGGATTGGCTGCTTTTATCCATCAAATGTCAACATTGCGGTGCGCCCATACAGATTTTCGGGGACGGCGCCAATTACAGTGGTTGGCTGTCATTGGTTATTTTGAATTCCGCAGAAATGTTAATCGAAGATTGTGGTGCTTGTGGCACGCGTAACGCGTTGATCACTGGCGGGTTTCGGCTCCTGCCGTCTAACCCTTGGTTTGCGCCCGGAGCCATCGTCAGAGACGAAGCGTACGGATCATCTGCAGACCCCAAAACACAAAAATGTCCCAAACGACTTATAGGTCGAGTGAAACATAAGGTGCTACCAGTGATCGCTTTATAGTACAATGCGCGGTTTGCTTGTGGCTGTGCTGCGCTTGACTTTTGACTTTTAAACCTACCAGTGATCAAACGCGTTACGCGTGCCACAAGCACCACAACCATTGATTTAACCTCGCTTTGTGCAAGCGCAGCACAGCCACAAGCAAACCGCGCATTGTACTATAAAGAAATTTTAACTTCATTCTGAAATAATTAGTGAAGAATTGAAGGTACAATTGCAATCTACGGTCTCTATGGTGATTTGGCGTTTTGCAGTGACGATGAAGCAAGCATAATCAAAAAGCAGTGTTAGCGGCAAATTATAGACCGGGGTCTATCACGTTTCATTAGGTAGCTAGGGTCACCACAAATGAGGGTGGACTGTTTTTAATAATATCACTTTTCTACACATTCACTTGAAACATCAGGGGCGAGCGACATGGCATTTGAGTGCGATCAGTGCAAATCGATCACAAATGAAATGGAAGTTGAGAAGGCTTGCAATGCAATGGCCAACATTCAACAGATTCTGGAGACGCAAGTGATTGAAGCCGAAAGTCAACCGTACGAATTTGCGAATGTTGGTTTTACTTTTTCAGGCTTTGGTTGAGTTGGGTTTGATGTTGCTTTTTGGCACCGATGATGCCCTGGCGCACCACCGGACTTCGCTCGTCAGGAAAACTGGTGACCAACCAACCTGGGCAGTTCCGGTAGGATCCAAAGTTTAGGCTTGGTCAAAAGGTCAGGTGCCGAGTAAGGTATATAACATATGGCGGCTGATGGTCACACAACCATACGAATATACTAATCGCCATGTGTGACCCTAATCATTGTGATGTGGAATTTTGCCAACTTAAAAGCCAGCCTTTTAAATTCAGGGTCTTTACGAGCACTACGCCGAGCTGCTGCCCAGCATCAACGTGAATTTGGCCCGCTTGAGTCGTTTGTGTATTCGATACGCGAGTAAAGCTGACTGTCGAACGTTACTCAAATACTACCTCTTGTCCTTGGACGCTATGCGTTTGTGTTATGGTATGTTTCGGAGTTTTTCAAATTTTTTTGTTGTCTTGGCAAATCAAGGCATATATACAGCAACTCCCCATTAGCGGGGAACAAACTTGTTTTGGTGATCGGATCTGCTTTTGGCGAACGACAATTTTCCCGGGACCTAATAATTGTGCTGGTCGGAGTTACCGACTCAGATCCGATCCGATTGAATATAAAGCCAACTTTGATGGCCATCCAGAA
>JASAMV010005997.1:0-76207 GCA_030248065.1 Rhynchonema sp. JSB1_4
AAGCTATACACACGTCGCCTGGGCCTTTTTTTAATCTGGATCGTTC
The DNA here is from genome assembly GCA_030248065.1 of Rhynchonema sp. JSB1_4. NCBI lineage: Eukaryota > Metazoa > Nematoda > Chromadorea > Monhysterida > Xyalidae > Rhynchonema > Rhynchonema sp. JSB1_4. The sequence continues at coordinate 47 of JASAMV010005997.1, forward strand.
GAATATTAGCTGCAACTGCAAGTAACAATAATTGGACCAACTGCGCCATATGTCCGCCCATTTCCTCCAGCGTGCGTTCATAGTCCTTGATGCTTTGCTCCTGTTGTGTGATCAGCAGTTCGTATCGGGCACAACGGTCCTTCAGCTCTTTGTACTCCTGCAAATGAAAATAATGAATGTGAGAACTTACAGTAACACATGTTTACTGTGCAAAAATAAAGACAAATTTCTGACTACGTCTGATTTTTTCGCATATTCCAACTGTTACTGGCAAAACTGCAGAAGTTTATGATTTCGTAAGAGGACCATAACATGATCTCTTTGGGATTACACACCTGGTGCACCAGCTAACACCCTGGAAGAAAGCCTGGTACCACGCCCTGCTGCGAAAACACGTAGAAACAGGCAAAGCGCATTGGCTGTTGTAACATCACATTTACAAAAACTATCAGGAACAAAAATTTGACAGACCTCCTGGATATTTCTGAGTGCGTTGAGCTCAGTATCAGCCGACTGCCTTGCTTTGCGCTCTTCAGTCAAGGAACTCTGCAGTTGATCATTGCGCGACTTCAGGTCCGCTAATTCACTCGATAATCGTTTCCTGGAACTCAGGTAGTATTTCAAACGCGTTAATTTCGATTCAGAAATAAATTTTTAACTCACAGTTCACTGGTCTTGGTCCGCTGCTCATTATTGATCGTATCACAGTTATTCTCCAGCTCTTTCACCTTGGCGGTTAGATTTTGAATTCTGCAAGCAAAGGCACGCAGAACTCAAAATGTTTCCACTCTTCTAGATAAAAATTGCTTTTATGACATGCATTGATTTCATTGTGCCGCACTGTGTACAGTACACAAACTAAAACACAAAAAACACAAACATTCAACGCAACAGACAATGGGACAGCACGTACTTTGCATTCATATCATCCGCTTTGCTTTTCCAAGCTAGTCGATCTCTATCGTACTGTTTTTCCGTATCTTTCAATGATTTCTCACGTTGTTTGACACGGTCTTCTGTGTGCTGCAACGTAATTAAAAATCGATAACCAAATGACGGACACGGGCATTAGTTTGAACGAAACAACATAAAAACTTTCAACAAACCCTCAGTTTGCCGTACAGCTCCACATTGATTTTCTTCACATCCGATATTTGAGTGTGCAGATCAACGATAGCGTCCTGTGAAGAAAAAAGAATTGACGATATTCCGGATGACATTAAATTTGGTGATGGCTGAGGTCAGGTCGTTGTGATTACGTAACCGTTCTGAATTCAGGTGACAAACATACCTAGAGGTTCACTGACTTGGTTATTAACTGAGATGTCACGAATCCCAGACCTGATCTACTATGTAACTTACCATAAAATTTATTGGAACATACCGTAGCAACAACGACTGTGGTGAAAAGTGAAACAAAAATCCCAGAAGTCAAACACACCTGTTTCTCATGTACAGATCGTTCCATCAATTCCATCGCCGTGCACAATTCGTCCACTTTGCTCACCATCGGCTTCACTGTCACACCACCATTCGCGTCCTCAACACACTGCAAAAACAGACATCACTCCATGTGGTGGATTGAACGAAAATTCTGAGCATGTTTTTGAGTAGTGTTTTTTTCTGTGGTTTTGGCCCTAATCAGGTGCCAGAATGGCCTCTTTGCATCCAAAAATCCGAGATTGGTGACCGAGACTTTATTTGAAAACACTTTGAAAATGTAAAATATTAGCTGGTCGAAAATAGCTTCCCCCCCCCCCCCCCAAAAAACCAACCCCCCCACACCACACAAAAAACCTATGAATTTTTCTATATTTGTTTGACGCATTTCCTCAACAGACAAAAATTCCTACTTCGCGTTTTCCGTAAGGCCAACCTAAATTAGTGGATTAAAAGACGTCGGCCCCAAGCAGACCTCAACATTTCCCATCGTGCGCAGCGACTCCATCACCTCGATTCGTCTCTCAAGATTGGCGATGTTCGCGCTAAAACAAATAAATTATGGGAAATTTATCAAAAATCATTTAAAACCCCCGGCAAAAATTTGTACAATTGCGGCACCTGAGTTGTTGATTTCGTTCCTCGAGATAATTGTTTTGGTCCAAGAGCTGTTTTCGTTCAGTGTCCTCTTCGGCATTTGTCTCCTCCTCCCCGCCAACCGTCGGTATTTTCACATAATTCAACATGCTGATGTTTAGAGGCTCAAATAATATGCGATGTTTCACTATAAATTTCATCCAAATTTCTGGTCACCAATCGTGTGACAGTACTGAGTGTCACTACTTTTGTTCTGTTTTCACAAAACGAGCGGCACATTGATTAGGGTCCACGACAGTGCCCGTTATGACCACATGGATTGGAGAACAGATTTTCGTCGCTGATCAGAGCCCCCGGAAGGTACCTGTTTATTGAGATCGTCCTCCTTCAACCACAGATTACAGTCGAACACTCGAATGCCGATCAACGATCCGTAGAGCACCGTGCCAGATGTGTCGTCACGCAGTAGGGCCCATTCGAAGTAGTACTCGCTGCAATGACCACAAATGTGAAAAAATCAGTATGTATTGTTTTGTTGGAGGACCATACAATCTCGAGTACACATCTCATCAGCATCAAGTACCCATAGTTGGGTGTGCCGAGAAGCACCAAGGTTGACTGTGACAAACAAACAACGGAAGCACAGACACCAACAGCAAAAAGAAACAACTAACTTTAACAGTTGTCTGGCATCGACCAACGCCTGTATGTACTCAGCGAGACGTTTCTGCATGACCGCCAATCGCAGCCAGGCACGAACTACACAGATTGGGGTGCTGTAAATCGTTTTGGCAGATGAAAACGACAAAAAAATATAAAACATTAAAACAAAAACAAAAATTTTTTGGTCACCTGATGCTGGGCAATTGTTGGACGCAAGCGACCGACTCACGCAATCCCGGAACCAATTTAGATAGTTTTTCAATCATAATCCACAGCTCTTGTTCGGGCGTGCGCAATTGTAGCACCGTTTTGTAGGCTGTAAGAGTTTGTGGGGAGAGGATAAAATCGGTCGTATCATTCAGAAAACCAGCAATTTAAAGGAAGGAGAGATGATTGTCACTCTCCCGTCGTCAGTTAATTTTCTTTTCAAAATTCTTTTCGTTACAACTTATGCAACCGTTTGGTTCGGGACAGTTTTGATCACGGGTGTCAGATCACATATCGTGTGGTCTTAATGCCGAAAGACATTGTACAGTCACTCACTGCCCCTTTCCTTATGTTCAATTTTCTATGTAAAACGGTAATATGGTTGTCTGTCCCACCCAATCATTATTCACATGCTTACCATTTGCCAAGTATTGGTCAGGCCGAAATATTCTGCGGGTTAACAACAGTTACACACGCAGCTTGCAGGAAGCTAATGCCGGGGAACCATACATACGTATATGGACATGCGCTACTCAAACACTCAACAAATTACCGCACCCCTAAATCCGTGCATGAGTATTTTCTCAATCATCACCAACAGGTCCACCAGCTCCATTTGTGTGGGACTGAGCATTCGATTCTTTGACTGCATACTCGCTTGCAACAAACCACGAATCACCAGGCGTGTCATCACCAGCAGGTTGTTGCGCTCGTTCTCTGAAACAAAACAACGTGCAACGACTGACTCTCATGTTTTTTCCTCATATGAGACGTGACAATGAATGGACAGTGACCGGGAAGTCATTTCCAAAGGGCCAATGACACGTCGCACAGAATCAATGAAAACAACGCAGGGCACGTTGGTTCATGAAAAATATTCATAAAACGACGGCCAGTCTATTTATGATCAAGGGGTTCACCAGACAAATATTCTTTACATAACCAAATTTAAAATCCAACTCACAGTCACACCTCGCACCCACTAACCCCTGGTGGCATCGACAGCACTCAGTCCATTGAACGTATCGCCAGTTGAGCTGCTTTTCCTCTTGTCCCTGACGGCGGCAGTCGCGATGGTTGATGTGCCGCCCTCGTCACACATCTCGACCGCTTCACTCATTGGTGTTCACTGGACACGGAGAAATAAGACACAGTTTCGGTTACCGTACGTGTACAATACAGTAATACAATCAGCCGATTTCCTGAAACAACCGAGAGCTTTTTGGCTCCGAACTTTCGTCACTTTAGCCTACTTTGGTGGCAATATACGGCAAGCATTTCAGGGTATGGGTCGACAGGACGACGTTAAGAATGGTAGACTTCTCGCGTCAACAACAAAGAAAGCATCAAATATACTTTTTGATCAGAACAACTTTTATCATTTGACTCGATTTTCGTTCGTTCATGTCTACTTGGACAAGGGTAACAAACACTCTGGACATATTTCACAGGGTACAATGGTGCCAAAACAAACAAACAAACTTCAGTTATTCACATGCAATAAAATATTGACATCAAGATAATACATAAGTACGCAGCCCAATCAAGAATCGAATACAAAATAATATTTATGTGAAGATTCGAGTCTCTCAACAATTTTGCACTAAAATGCCTAACATCAAGTCAACCGCTGCTTCATCACCATCATATATTATTATTCCAAAAAGTTCTACGTCGACATGATAAATTGACGCGAGCAAGAAATAATCACTTGATTTGTAACACGCTTCAGCCGATCAATTATTTAGAAACGGAAGATAAACGTGAAAAAATAAAGAAATCGCGAACAAAAATCGAGAAATGATAACGTACGTATTTCACTGGCAACAACAAAAATGAAGAAAAACACAAAACGAGCAAGCAAAGCACATTTTCACAGGGTAATCAAGAGATAGTAAACTCACCTGTATGCATAATGCGCATTTTTACAAACTTCCGTGACAAATTCAAAATAACAATTCTATCAATAATCATAACACTTGAAGAACTCTGAAAATGTTTGAGTACACATAGCAAATAGACAAACAAAGCACGTACAGCAAGCAACAACGCACAAGCCACAAAAGAAAAAGTAGAACACGAATATGAATGACAGACAGCCTACTAGTTTGCTAACTAACTCATATCATAACATGGACGCAACAGCATTGCAAGAAAATGGTAAATACATTACAACAGGTTGATCTCAGTTAGCTTGCTTTTGGTGTTCAAGTGGTGGCCGGGCAATTGAGCAAAGCACATTTGGGCAAGACCAATTTGAGCAAGAAAAAAAGGGCAGACCCAAAAGAGCAGAGCTCTTCTTTTGTCCCAGTGGCTTAGGCTTGGGCTGATTTAGGTATCAGGCTTTGGCTTAGGCCTACACTTAGGCTTAGTTTTGTGTTTGGGCTCAGGCTTAGGCCTATTCGTTTTTTTAGTTCTGCTCCTTTGGTCTCTGCTCTTTTTCACTTGCTCAAAGTGGTCTTGCCCAAATGTGCTTTGGTCTATTGCCCGTCCGCCGTTCAAGAGCCAAACAGATCGAGCAAATTGATGCAAGTCACAAAAAACCAAACCAATGATTCATTCAGATCTACTTTATTTTCACCGGCCATTTGCATTGCCCGACAACGTCTCTTTCAGACTATGCACATACGCCTCGTGCAATTGCGTCACAAATGCGGGATCGTGCTGGAAATAAGTGGAATACAAAGAGTCAATTCCATAATGTTGCCACCATCAATAGCGCTGTGCTAGCACAAAGTAATACACCCCAACTGCTTGGTAGCTTTCTTGCTTCCAAACCCATACCCCTAGATTGGCTACCTTGCTTTCTTGCCCCCGGTCATCGAGTTAAAGTGTTAAATTTAGTGCCAAAATGACCATTTTACGCGCCAAAATGGTCAAATTCGCTCAAAGTTTCTCACACGTACACAAAAATACGCATTTTAAAGCTTGTTTTAGCATAATTTCGACCAATTTTTATACCACTGTTTTTTACTTCTGCACCAATACTCCCCTAAATCGGGGTATCTGGTTAGTTAGCTAGCTTTCTTGCTCGGGACCAACTACATCACTGAATCAAACCCGTCCAATCAAGTCGCTGTCGCTTTTGGTATCTTGCCCGGCCTAGAGACAACGGGAACAGACGATGATAAGCACCATAAAAAACACGAGGTGTCGGCACTACAGAAAACGAAAAACGCATAGTTGGGTTACCCTGCGCACGTACATTTACAATACGCATTCATGTTGTTGGACAGTCATGATGTTTCATTATTATCATGCTTAGCTTTTATTGTTTAACAGAATTTGCCACATAGCCTTCGGGCGTTTGCATTGACCTGGCACTGGAGGTGCAAAAACACAACAACAACCGTATGTTTGTGCAGGATTAGTGAAACTTAAACCCCAACCGACCTTCAACATATAATTCATCGCCTGCACCATCTGTTCTTTTGTCAAAGGCGCAATTCCCTCGTTTGGCAGCGTATGTCCACCAATCATATACGTGCCTCTGCCGTTCATTGCATGGCTACCCGATGATGGTGATGCTAAATAATTCACTTTCGTTCTATTAAGTTTATGAAATCATATCTGAAACAAAACAGTTCACACAAAAACGCTTACACTGTCCGAGATTAACAGTTGAGCCTTTCGGTGAGCCTACGTTGACCATCATACTGAAATTGCGCGACATCCCCTGCGCTGAAACACAAGAAGTTTGAGTTTGTGTCATTGTCCTCAGAAAAATCCTCAAAAAACCTACCGTTGGCTAAATCCGACTGGCTGTTGAACGTCTGTAAATTTTGCGGCGTGAGCAATGCGCCCGGCACACTTGTGTTGTACATCAAATTTGAATCATCGAACTCGCTGACCTGAAAGCATCAATTCACATAAACTGTGGGAACAACCAAACGGATTGCAGCACGCTCACGTTACAGAGTTTGTTTTCAGTGCAACACTGGTTTTCTCCGCACATATGAATAAAACTCAGATTGCAGAGCAGATTGCGAAAAGCTGCTGTCAAGTGTATGTACTTCTGAAAGGTACAAAATTTGGTGCCCAGTCCAACCAACCACATCAAACAGTCCCGTTGCGTTCGCTGACGACGCCTGCGAAGCACGATCACCAGATCGACGGTTCTCAACCCTGAAACGTACATTTTTATGTAGAAAAACGAGATTCTGCACAATATTCTTGCTTTGTGGTTTTGCTCTCTCACAAACTGATCATCTTGCTTTGTGGTTTTGCTCTCTCACAAACTGATCATCTTGCTTTGTGGTTTTGCTCTCTCACAAACTGATCATCTTGCTTTGTGGTTTTGCTCTCTCACAAACTGATCATCTTGCTTTGTGGTTTTGCTCTCTCACAAAAACTGATCAAAGTAAAAAAAATTACGAAAAGACAAGAACCGCCAACTTTTCCATTTCCTCCACTGATCCCACGATTACATTCTGTCGTTGTTGTGATGTTTGTGCCTTGAGTGCATCGGGCGCCATCAATGCAACCGCGGGCGACGATAATTGCCTTCAGAACACAAGCATTTACAACAGGGTTTTTTCCCACTAATGGTGGCTCACTTCACTGGGCCACTAAAAATTTTGAATGAGCCACAAGATTTGGCAAATGAGCAACCAATGGGATGGAATGGAAAACAACCTTTATGACACTGTATTTAGACGAACACACCAAAATACTACAACAGAGAGTCACAATGCCAAACCTTTGTGCCTGGGCTGGTTGTGCGTGTCGCACAGCATTTACGTTCGCAGCTGTTGTGTGCGGCACGTGCTGTTGCTGATGGTGCATGTGCATTGTGAGCAATCGTTCCTCCAGATCACCCGCTTGCATCACTGATGGCATCGCCGGCTGTTGTTTTTGCGCTGGTGCTGGCTACAATTGGGACTTGTTGTCAAATCACGACATCCCGACCGTCTGGTCGTCTTGATCACGTATGTGACTGTGTGCATTGCACTCGTGACGCCACTAATTTCAACCAGCGTGGCGGTTTTCGTGCGCTGTTTTGTTTATGGTCAAAATTTGTGGCATTGGTATCAACTTGAAATATTCTGAAAATAGGAACCTTGTAATAAGACCGCTGCAAACCACAAAATATGCCCGAATGCTGACATGTGTGATCGTGTGAAATAACGCTTCTAAATTTCTCGCCTTCAAAACTCACCGGCGCTTTCTTGACTCCAGGCGCAGGTGCAATAATACCTGCCGCACTCGGACCGGCCATAGATTCATTTGATTGCTGTTGGTGTGTTTGTGGCGCTGCATTACCACAAACGCCGCCCATTTGAGTATTGAACAGGCGCTGCAAAAAATAAATATGATAGATACTAAAAAGTAAGTCAACTAATATAACAGGACAATGGTTTTTCCAGAGAAAGACGCAAAAACTTCAATTTCCTTCTGTTACCTGCAGCATATCAGGCATTGGCGGAGGCTGGGCGCCCGTTGGATTTGGTGTGCTTGACATGGCAGGCGAATCAGTCGGCTAAACAGTAGTCTTATCGGTAATTGTGTGAAAATAAAAGTGGAACAAAGCACCGAAAAGCGCACCGGATGCTGCATTTGTCCGTCCGGTTTTGGCTGCATTCTTGGCGGCCGATTCGTGATTCGGTCATGATACGTTGAACCGGTCGGCATCTGCAACACAACTCAGTTTCATTCGAATGCTGAACAAACTTTAGCAGCCTTGGCCGGTCAGTCACAATCGTGCTTCTATTCGCTAGCAGTGAACTTCGAACAGTACAGTACTTGGCCAGGGTGTTGACGATAGATAGATGACCTCGGTCAAAAATCTGGGGGTCGACAGAAAGTGATGCTCTAATTCGTGAAAATATGCTGTTTTTGGTGTTTTAGGGGTAATAAGTAAGAAATTCTTAGATGCCGACAACAGATAGATAGATGAACTTAGTTGGTCAAATTTTCATTTTTTTCCGCGTTGACGGTACATAAATGGTGGCTGAGTGCTCCCCAAGTACTACCCTGACCTCGAATATCCACGAACACAAGCAAGAGTCACACAAAATGGCAAATAACGTGCTTGGCAGATCATCAAGGAACATGCAGGCCATTATCTTTTTTGACACAGCCAAAACACAACAAACTCGACACAGACAAAAAAGACGGGCACGTACGACTTTGGTTGTTGGAGCTGGCATTTGTTGAGCAGCAATAGTGTGGTGTGCACGTGGTGACATATGACGTACAGCACCAACTAGTGGCACAGGCATCACCGGACGAGGATGGGTCACTTGTTTCGGTGGATTCTGAGCATGGAAAAAAAGTTCTTGAGCAATTACAAAAACCGTAGTGGCTGGCTGGTATCAAACTTGTACTTTGGGACAGGATGTACTTGCGTATTTTTCCGCAAAATATATTTTTGGAAAAAACCGTTTTTCCAAATATTTTTCCAGTACTTAAGGATACCCATGGTCCAAAAACGCCTATTTTGGAGAAAATTTCGTCGGGAAATTGCCTGAAACAGGCTAAAAATGCACTTGGAGATTAAAAAGTGCTCATTTTGAACTGTTTAGTACCGATTTACATTGGTTTTGACAACATCCTCTCGCAACCTTGGAAAATATCTCGGAAATTTTTGGGAAAAAACCGTTTTTTTCCAAAAGTTGCCACTTGGAAAAATTTCCGGAAAAATAAAAACGTATTTTTCCGGGCCTCGGAAAAAAACGGTTTTTCTTCGTTTTTTTCCGGCCCGCAAGTATAGGACAAGAGACAGGAATGTTCTTGGTTTAGCTTTTCCGACTTCTTAAAAGATTGTTTGATTTGCTAACTTATTTTGATTTAGATCGACGTGAAATTTATGCATTGCGCTTTACTGAACACGGTCGATATCTGACTCTCTTCATGTTTCGAGGTATCCTTATTGGAAAAATTGAGATGTGAGAAACACTCCTCTGATCCGATTAGCTAATTTGATACAGCTTATAATTTGATACACGGAAAGGCACACACTAACAGCAGCGCCTGAGAGCATCGACATGATATCTGCAGCGGGCTTCGGCTCCATCTGACCCGGACTGGGCTGAGGTGCCTCGGCTGATTGCATTTGTAATCTGGAAACAAAACCTATTCTTGAGAGTGGCTCGTGACTCGAACTCACTGCAAAACAACATGATAGTCAAATGGTGACGAAATGAACGCGGAACAATAAATTCTGTCAGCGATGAAACCTGCCGCGCTGCTTAATATAACACCACCCCCATAGACCCCAGGTCACGCACAAGAAGTATCATTCCAAAACAGACCTGGTCACAGTATTGTGCATTCGCACGCACTCGCCCTCATCGTGAAACCAAATTCCGTGAATAACACCTGAAGTTCAAAGGCCATACAATACATATCAGCGAACATGCAAAACAAAAAACAGGCTGGCAAACTAAGAAATAAAGCAACGCCGACCATTTTTTCGATAAAATAAATATCGATTCGGATATTCTGTCATGAAATCGATCGCCGTCGTTATTGGTTCGATCAGGTTTTTTGGCGATGCTCGATTCAGCACGAAGATACTGTACCGCGGCGCTTGCGTTCTGCAACATCATAGCTGCATCTAGGTAATTTAGTTGACTGACGTATCACGCATTGACTGACGGCCGCCGCCTCAGTCAGTGCTTGTGGCTACTTCTGAGGGGGAGATACTGTACCTTGCGGCCAAAAAGAGGGGGAGATACCACCGGGGTACTGTACCCAGAATTTTGGGTGGAAATCCGGTTTGGGGGAGAGGTGGGGGGAAGAAATTTTATTTTAGGGGGAGATACTTTCGCGAAAATTCCGTTTTTATAGGTTAAAATGTGCATAAATCGCGCGGAGCGCGCAGATTTTTGCACTTTTTGTCCATTTTGACCGATTTTTTGGCCATTTTGGAGTTTTGGACCGAAAAAGGGCACTTTTGAGGTGAAACACCCTCACAGCCACAAAAGCTCGCTCCCAATCCATCCACCCGGTCCAGGACCCAGAACAGAATGTTGATCAGTAGCAAAAACAACAGTACCTTTCGTAAGCGAACATCGGGCCCTCCACGCCAGTCTTATTCTGAAATTATATTGCGCGTATGATGAAGATCAGATTCATTGCGGTTTGGAGAATAACAGAGCAGCATTTTTTCTTCCCGCATGAGGAACGAGGAAGAGGAACTCACACTCACCCATTTGCTGTTTGACGGGTCGAACACATATATGGCAACTTGAGATGCTTGATCGACAATTTGTGACGCCGCCGGGTCATTTTTTATCAAAGTGTTTAGGTTTACGTCACGATCCATTGTTTTGGATTCAAGAACAAAGTACACGGGTTGTTTTTTGGTTCGCTTCGTTCGCTGTCCTGCTTCTTTGATTTTTCGATCACTTGTTACGTACGACCCGACAAATCGCTTCACTGGCGAAAGCTTCAACGCGATTATCCTGTAAGGCAACGCGTGTTATTTCACGCCAGCGTAATTTTAACAAACAAAAAACCAAGCCAATTCAAGTCTCAAAATGTCAAAATCAACGAACGACGAGGCCGAAAAATAAAAAACGACCAGCTGATCTCTTTAATAGCAATGTGGAGGAGTGAATTGTGAATGTGTGTTCCACAGACTTTTACGGTTTCCCCATCCACAGAATTCAAAAACGAGAATTAGTGTTCACAACCACATTTGTTTATTTGACGAACATTTCGATTACCCCAGCCCTCGAGGCACTCAAATCCAATTGTGGCGCGTGAGGCGGGCACGCGGCCACGTCTAACAAGTTGCCGGTTGAGTCAAACGCGTTGCCAGTGTTGTCGAATCAAAGGGTGATATTTTCGAAACGGTGTAAAGGTGAGTTGGGTGTAAAGGTCGGTGTAAGCTCAGTCGAAAGCTCGGTCGGTGTCAGGTCGGTGTAAACATGAAACATTGCCTGCTGTTAACGTGGAATGTTTCATGTTTACACCGAGCTTACATCAACTGAGCTTCCGACCGAGCTTACACCGACCTTTACACCCAACTGAGCTTTACACCGTTTCGAAAATATCACCCAAAGACCGACCAGCAAAATAAACAATGCAGATCGAACCCATGCTGAACATCAACATTACTGAACCATCAAAAAACGAAGCCAAATCTTTTATAGTGATTCCCATGAAGGCGAAAATTTCATGACTTTAGTTGGAGAAAAGCACTGCACTAGCATGGGTTGAACGAGGCACATCTCTTGACAATGTTCTGCCGCTGATATAGTAAATTTCCAAATTCGCTGCCGCACAGTAAAGTACGCCCCATAGTTAATGTCAGGTTCTAAACCCGAAAGCCAACTTGTGAAACATTCGGACAGCCAACTCACACGCAGCTTGCCAGCCAGCCAGGCAGCTGCGCGCAATGTTTCAGAACCGCGCATGGTTAGCGTTCGGGTTTATAACTTGACATTAACTATGTGGCGTACTTTACTGTGCGGCAGCGAATTTGGAAATTTACTATAACATTTGTGAGCTATCTGGGATCAAGCATTCTGAGGACTGGTCGATTGACTGATTTGACCATTGCTTGCATTTGCCCTGGTAAATATCTGCCTCAATGAGCAAGACGATGCTTTGGAATGTTTTCAAATTTTGTCTGACTAATACACGACCACTCTGAACATCAGGCCAATGAAAGCGAATGGGCAAGTTGAAAAAAGAACAAAATGCATGTGAAGCAATTGGCCAGTAACGGCAGATAAGTTTGACTAATTCTACAATTTTCACCAACTTTCTCTATGCTAAAGCATAGGTCCTATAGTTAAACATAGGCTTTCGTTTAGGTTTATTTTCAGGCTTTCAGGTGGACGCGGCGGCGGTGGTCGCGGCGGTGGAAATAAAAGGCCTCGTGTCAACGATTTCTCGACCACAACAACTACGTATCGTGGCGGGTTCATGGCGGGTACTAACCAGGTTCATGGAGTTCAATTTACATTACGGATTACGTTGTTTTCGTTCATTAGGCTTCCGATTAGGCTCAGGCTTAGGCCTCACCCTGACTCAAATGAAACACGCAACCAAGCCGAAAACGTGCTGCGTTATATGTCTCGCGTTGGAGATCCCCGGACGCGTGCTCTGTGGTGGAAAAATTGAAGAGCTAGTCGAACGTAATGAGATGGAAATAATATAATGATGCAACAGCAGTGAGTTTTGCCCGTTTCGGTCTGCTTTCACAACCGGACGAGGCCAAGGCCTCGCCCTCGTCGGTGCAAACACTTTCCGTGCCAGGAAACGGATTGACCAGATTAAACGGATTTTTGCGTGCTGGGGGGAAGACTCATTATGGATTTGAAAATATAACGGATTAAACGGAATCCAGCTGGAACTTGGTCCTGAACCAAGGCACGGGCTTAGGCTTGAGCTTGGGCTTATGCTTACGCTCACGTTTACGCATATATTTAGGCTGAGGTCATTGGACTGAGGAAAATCAATTGAAGAGAAGAAAGTCTCTGTGGTCTGTGGTGGTAAAAAAAATAAAAAATCGATTGATGTCGAATGAAATTGTGGGATCGTGCGTGACAAATTTTTGTGCAGCAAACCATGTGTTCGAAAGTTGGGAAGCAACTGCTCAGACTGTCGAAATTATCGACCCGATGTGGAACTCAACAAAATGGAATTTTGTCACGAGGATTCAACACAAGCGCGTCGTGTTCCACGGATGGTGGTGAAAACAAGAACGACAAGAAGACGACGCCAGATAGAATGAGAGAGCAGCCGACGCATGGATTTTATATCATGTGAGTGATCACGTCTGGGAAAAATCCGGGCGGACCGGACCGGCCACCGCAGCCCGAAGCTTTTGAACCAGAGGTCGCATCGCCATCATCGGGCCGACCTGAGCTCGGGCGGACCCCCGTACCACTTGGTGGGGGGGTCATCTAGAAACCGAAATTTTTATGTCTAAATACTGAAGAAAATGTGGCCTAAAACACTAATTTCGCGCGCAGCGCGCGATTTTTCGCCTATTTGCAGACAAATATGCTAATTTTATGTAATTTTAAGCCAAAAATGAATGTTTTGGGTGAAAAGTTAGGTGGGGCGGCAACCTACCTACTGTACCAGAGGAGGGGCGGCAACCTACCTACTGGGGGGGACCCCCCACCCCCCCCCCCAGCTACACCATTGCCCCTAAGTAACATCCGCTATACTGTAGTGTATTAAGGCTTGATAGTGGTGTACAGGTACATTTATGCACGTTTGTTGTTCGTTTCAGAGCACATAATACGCCCTCTATTGACGAATAGACACGAATAAATGCGATTACAAGCGAAAAACCATCCTTTCAAACCCCTTTTTAGGGGTTTTTGGGGGGTATTTCTCGGAACAATTTTTCAGGTTCGGGTCAGTGAATTAATAGAGGCCCCCCGGAATAGAGCCCCCCCCCGTAATAGAGCCCCCCAAAATGGGGTCAGTGGGCCAAAATTTGCCTATTTTAGGTAAAAATTTGGGGAGCAGACGTACCCGGAGGGGGAACAGTGGAGCAGGCGTACCATGGAGGGGGAACAGAGACGTACCCGAGGGGGGACGCCCTCCCCCTCCAGGAACTACACTGGCCCCCCTCTCAGTACTTACCTACCACCAGTGTAGTGGCAGGCCCATGTGTGGGAGCAGTGCTGTGGCTGGGGGGGGGGTGGGGGGCGTCGCCCCCACAATGGTACCCTACCCACCCCGGCCTGGTACGCTACCCCCCTACCCGCCCCGCTCTGGTACCCTACCCCCCTACCCGCCCCGCCCTGGTACCCTGCCTCACTACACCATTGGTTTCATCTATCTGTGGTCAACACCTCATAGGCGCATCTATCTATCCTATCCACTGTATACTGGCGGAAAAACCGATTTTTTACATTTCGTGGAAAAAAACAAAAAAAACGATAAAGAACCGCAGTGTATAAGGATAGGGGAAGCCCAAATAAGGTATTTTTGGCACACAGTAATCTTAGCACAGACACAACAGTATGGGTGTTTTTGATGCTTATTGTGACTAAAATAGTTGAAACAAGCCACATTGACATCGCCCGCTCTTGGCCAAAGTTGTTCTGAACCAAAATATTTCCCAACTTCTGTCAAAAATTGGAAAATTTCGTAAAAAAAGACCGATGTTTCCCGGAGGCTGAGGTTTTTTGGTTTTTTTTCACGTCCCAGATGGACCTGGTTTTTTTCGTGAATAAAAAACTGTTTTTTTCATCCGCCAGTATAATATTATTTCGTGATTAGGGCTTAAGACAGTTTCACAAGGAAAATATGATGATGAACTATGGGCGAGGCGTAAATTTTTGAGAACTGGGCTCCGAAAAGCGAGTTTTTGTCTTGAATGTTGGACTACAGGGTGCCGGCCCGGCCCAAAATCATATTAATGTTTAAGTGGGTAATAACGTTTTAATATTAATGAAAATGTACCTAGATGTACTAAATCCTTTCGTGGCGTGCGAATTTTTGCCTATTTCGGTAAAAATACCGAAATGTCAAAAACCGCGGTGTCAAAAACTTCCTTCCCTTCTCTTTTCAGTCAGCTCAATCGTCAACTCTTTTCAGTGGGCAAAGCGCAATACTCTATCCATCAATTCGAAGTCACGCGTATTGAGCTGTCAATATTGGCACTCTTGCCCCCCTATATCTATCTATCTATCTAATGTCAAAAATGTCCATTTTGTGGTCGATTGTTGTTGACGATAGATAGATTGTTCCCAGAAGTTAGACACAGGTCCGACCATCTCACCGACCGGGCCGGGCCGTGCCGCGATTTTTGACTCCTTGATCGGGGGACTGTTTTCCGAAAAAAACCGTTTTTTCCAAAATTATAAATTACTGGCCCACTTGTGAGAATAGTTGTCTTACTTTGCTGCTTTGTCATACAACAATTTTTACACCAAGTTTCGCTATGCTTAGTCCTATAGTTAAGCGCGGACGTAGGTTTAGACTTATTTTTAGGCTTGCTGTTACTAGGCCTGGTCTAGTTGGAATGCTTGCAAGGCAGATACGTGCTCCTTGGTGGAAAAATTGTAGAATAAATCAAACGTCTTGCTGCTTGTTTGCTGTTGCTCCCAGATGGTAAAGCGACAATTTTCTAATTCTAGTCATCATTTTCGTACATCGGCATTTTGTTTCATTTTTTAGGTATCCGGAGATTCCAAATGAGTCCGTGGATGAAAACCAACTGCTGAGATCCGTAGTTAATGGCCAATCATTACCGCCTTTTAACTCGTTAGATGGTGAGCATTCTTGTATAAAATTTTTACGTAGTTTATTTTCATCGTCTGTTCCTTTTCCTTCATCAACACACCCGTAAATTGTTTCAGTCGATGAAGCATTGCGTGGCGTGTCTCAGATTGCGTTGAATTACGGTGGTGTCATCGCGGAAGCGTCGGAGGCTTTTGAAGGTTGGCTCAGTTTCTATGACAATTGTTTTGCGATCACAATCAAATCTGAACTTACCCCTTCCAGAAACGTTAGAAGCATCGTTTGACAAAATTTTCACGCGAGTTTTCGAAGAGATGGCGCCGCTGCTGTTCGCCTGGCAAACGACACATCAGTTGGTGATCACATCGGATTGGGCAAAGCCCGAGAAAGACATGCTACTGCACGAACTTCACAGAGTGCGTTTCTTAGTTTAAAAAATTTACTTTTTGTGTGGTTGAATTTAATTTTTATTTTATTAATTTTTCAGATGAGCATTGCCGTTAATCGCAATCACACGTTAGCATACGCTGAGCCCACGTTATACAAAGCTGCACTGGTTGGTGCATTTGACTTACCTTTGTGGGGTTAATTATACTGGCGGACGAAAAAAAACCGTTTTTTTTCACGAATACTTTCCATTTATTTTTCAAGGTGGTTTTTATCGGTTTTTTATTTTACTTTTCCCAAAAAATTGCAATACAAAACCAATGAGTTTTTTTAGTTCGGATCAAATTTTGTCCTATGTTCGGACCAAAATTTTCTGTGCAACCCTACTTTTGTGTCGTGTGCTCATATTTTGTGCCCAAACACTTTTTTGACCGGAACACCCGTTTTTTTTCAACGAAAAATAAAGAAGAACGGTACTTTACGCCAGTGTAGGGTTAATGTTTTGTCACGAAACTGAATCGATTTCGGTTACTTCGTTCACAGGAACTGAGTGAATCAACGGATCTAGACGTGTGGCAAAAACGGCTGATCAATAAAATATTGACGGAAGGTCGATTGAATGGAATGCGATTAACTGCCGAAGAACGGGATGAACTTGAACGACACATTGATCGAATTGTTGATCAAACAATGGCATTCACGTATGCCTTCTTTTCACATTAATAAGTTCAGATCAACTTATCGTACCAACTCATTTTGTCGTAATTGGTCGATTTAAAAATATTGAATGCACAACAATGTTACAGTAACAACCTTATCGCCGTGCACACCGGATTTGAACATCAGCTCAATGAGAAAGCTGTAACGGAATGTCCGCTCCATGCATTATTTGTGCTCATGGAAGAACTGTAAGCTAGTTGGTGCTTGTTTTCTTTTTTATAATAAGGCTTTCATTCATATGAAGCAAAGTTTTGATTTTGACTGAGAATTTATACGGATGCAATTTATGCCCATAATAGGATGACAGCGATGGACAAAAATTGAGATCCGTTTCTGGGAAATTTTCTGGGCTGAAATTTTTCAAAAGTCAGGATCGCTCACAAAGCCACATCAAGTTGGTGTGGCCCAAAATGAAATTTACCGAAATTTTCCAGACAGCCAACTTTAGCATTATCCGCCCACGTAATTATCTTGAGGTGGGCCAGTTTCATTCCCGACAAAATACATGTAATCAAACTATGCATTGCAGTTCGGTCGACCCGTCCTCCCTGCATGGTGGCCCGTGGGTGGTCCGTCTGACGCCACAAACGATGTATCCATTCATGCGCTATTGTCCCGACCGTGCCCGTCGGCTGAATGCCTGGTCATCGTGGACGACTAGGGCCGGATTTCGGCAACCCATGTACAACAATTCGCGTGTGATTGAGTCAACGCGACACAATCGGACCAGAGTGGCGCAGCTGCTTGGATTTGAGAATGTGACTGAAATGGCGATGAGCACGAAAATGGCCGAATCGGTCGATACTGTGAGGGCGTTCATCGATACGTTAGTGCGCTTGAGTTTTTGCTGATTTTATGCTGTCCGATCGCAATGAGTGGTGCGACAGAATTGAAACTTGCAGCGACAAAATAACTTACCACTCTACAGATTACGTAGTCGCCTCAAGCCCGCCTACCTACAACTACGCGAATCCGCCGAATTGTACGCGGAGAAGTACGATGACCTGGATTCCGCACTGGTGCCTTCTGATATGTTCTATTATGGACGTAAACAACCGCAAGTCAACCATGGGTTAGTTTTGTCTTTCATAATCCTTCTAGTTCTAGTTCTTTTTCAAAATTTATAAAAAAATGTCCAAATGATTACTTTCAGTGTCGACTTGCTTGACGCACAACGATTCTTCCCGTTCAAACACGTGCTCTCTGAATTGATGTCACTGTCGGAGGAGTGGTTCGGCATCAAATTCGTTCAGGTTCATCCCTTTTGCTTTCGACTGCAGTCCAGTTGAAGTGCATCCAGTGAGATATATTAGCGGTCAGTTGTGTCTTGGTCGCGTAGCCATTTGTGTTCAAAATACCACTACTACTACTACTAAGATACTCCAAATGGTTACTAATGTCACCAATTTCGGCCAGCGTGAAAGTTCCTTGTTAGATACCTGTCTGGAATCAATTTTTGCGCTTCCAAGTCGCAATTATCACTGCCGTCTAAGATCCTAAATTGACAACTTTTGCACATCCCAGTTTATCTGTCCAATTTTCAGATGGACAGCAGCACGGTTGAGCGCTGGCACGATTCAGTGATCGTTTACCAAGTGCTTGATGTGCATTCGGGTGTTGACCGAGGCACGTTGTACGTCGATTCATATGCGAGAATTGGCAGAAAATCCGGATGGGAATGCTCGGTCGGACGAGGTTAGGCTTAGGATTTGCTCTGTGAATGAGAGCCGGTAGGTATGCACCTGGAATCGAGCACATCTAGAATGTTTTTCGAACTGTAATTTTGATCAGCATTAAAGTTATTCGAGAATTTTGATAAATAACTTTCATCCTGATCAAATGTTCGAAAAGAATTCGTGCTGTCGCCAAATCAAAACGATCTCGAGACCAGTCAGATCCCGGCGCAGGTCCTGCACACTCCAGATGCAGCTGGCCGACAACGTTTAGTGCTCCGGTGTTGACGATATTTCAGTTTCGCTCTTTTGCAGTGCGTGACGACTCCGTAAATTATAAACCAATAATGTACTTGAACTGTTGGGCATTCAAAGACGACAAATGGGATGACGGATTTTTACATTGGGAAGAGCTGACGGCGCTCGGGAGAGAAGTGAGTCGAAACACTCTTTCAGTTTTGTTCAAGAGACAAGCACAAAAGCTCGTTGCTGCAGAATGATCCAATAAAACATTTTTGCGTTAATTTAGTCTGTAACTTTTTTACACTTTCCAGTTCGGTCGTGCGCTGTTGTTTTTCTGCGCCGAATCCCCCTACGGCGAACTGTCTGGTTCAAACTTTATCGAACAGGACGCTTCGGAAGTGATCCCAATGTTCTTTGAACGCTTGGTGCTCGAACCAAGTGTGTTGCAACGGTTGAGTACTGAAACATTAGGTGGTGATGCGCTCAATAGTGACATGGCCGAGAGGATGAGTGAAGGTGGGAACTGTTTTCAGTATACTTGCGGGCCGGAAAAAAACCGTTTTTTTTTCGAAAAAAAAACCGAAAAAAAACCGTTTTTTTTCGAGGCCCGGAAAAATACGTTTTTATTTTTCCGGAAATTTTTCCAAGTGGCAACTTTTGGAAAAAAACGGTTTTTTTCCAAAAATTTCCGAAATATTTTCAAGGGTTACGAAAGGATGTTGTCAAAACTAATGTAAAACGATGCTAAACAGTTCAAAATGAGCACTTTTTAATCTCCAAGTGCATTCTTAGCATGTTTCAGGCCACTTCCCGACAAAATTTTCTCCAAAATAGGCGTTTTTGGACCATGGGTATCCTTAAGTACTGGAAAAATATTTGGAAAAAAGACGGTTTTTTTTCCAAAAATATATTTTGCGGAAAAATACGCAAGTATAGTTTTCAGTAATAAAAGTTTTGTTTGCTGCCAAAGATAGGGTGTGTTACAATGTGCAGCACCTGAAACTGGGACATTTAGGGGCAAATTGTTCTTGTTGAAATTTGAAAAACCCTTGGTGACAAGTACTTTCGGACACACGTTTACAGTGAATTTCGTAAAAAAGGCCCATCGGTCTTATAAAGGATAGAATCCATGCCTATTTCTAGCGATCACCGAATCAAATCTGTTCGAAACATATCGCTCGTTATTCTGGAGTGAATTCGACCACAGACTGTTCTTGTACAGCGAAAGAAGGTAAGCAGGAATGACCATCATAATTGCGTGCTTGGTTCATAAATCGTGAAAGTTTCTATTTATCAAGGCAAGTTCGAGTTGATCTTTTTGTGGCTGAGGGTGTTTTGGGCAAAAGTCAACTTTTAATCGCACAAAGTCTCGAAACATTTTCTCAGCGCGTGATAAAGAGCCGATCCGGTCACCGAGCCTATGTGAACGGTTGCATTCACCAAATTTTACTGCATTTCAGTGACATGTTCTGGTACGATTTGTACTCCTCGCTGCATCAGGAATATTTTGCTCAACCAGCTGACAGAGATGACCATTCGCCATGCAGTTTCACACCGTTGTTCACGGGCAGACTGGCTGGATCCTATTATTCAATGTTGTGGTCTGAGGTTGGGCATTTATTTTACCGGAGTTTTATTATGTTGTCTGCGGAACACAGCAAACCATTAAAAATGTTGAATTCAAGAACTTTGTGTGAAGAGTGAATTATGTGACCACAACAAGTCACCGATTTTGATAGCGCGTAATTTATTTTATCCAACTGGTTTTGTCAGTTTCGTGCTGTTTTCACAGACGACTCGGGTAGCGTCAATCAGACCAGAACATCGTCAGTGCGACTTTCGGCCACGTAAAATGCTCACACACTCATTTACCACAGATGCTGGCCAGTGACATCCTATCCTCCTATCACGCTGCACTCGCGTTTACCACGGCACCCGATCAGGCCCGCTTCATATCGAATCGATTACGCGAATCGATAATGGCCTGGGGCGGGGGTCGGTCGGCGAAAGAGTCGTTTCGTGAATTCCGCCAGCGCGACCCGTCTGTGGTGCCGATTTGTGAATTCTACGCGCCGCAAATGGGCGTGGAACATGGGCATACGACATCCGGACATGAGAGTAAGGTGCACAAAGCAAGAACTGTGACCCCCACTTCGGATGCTGCACCGCCGACTGCCGCAACCACTACAAGTACTCTGACTTCTTGATAGAATTGTTGCTATATTTTAGCGATTCTGATTATTTTGTTTATGACACAGTGTTGGTAGTTGTTTTCTATTTTTGGACGAGCTAGTCAATCGTTTTGTTGTTGCTTGTCATTTCGCATAGTTACGTTTATGATTGTTAGTTTTGATCAATGCTCACACACTCCATATGCACGTAGCAATGCTATTAGATTTGAGGAGAATCCTTATTGTTAAGTTATGACCAGAATAAACGAATAAAAAAGTTGTATTCAGCATCCTGATCTATTTATGCGAAGAATAATGGTTGCTTAATTTGCGCCAGCTGAATGCTGAATCATGATGCGTGTTATCTGAAACTTTTGATGCATTTTGATATTGCAGCGTGACATGTGGCAAAAAGATTGTTCCAGAATCGCAACTCTCACGGTCAAACTTCAGTAACCTGCTCCTGCTGAGTGCGCGCTATGGTTAGTTTCGGACTGCCTTCAGCTTTTTTGGTAATTTATCGCAAACGGTGTTTATCCACATTTGCACCTCGGAGTTTGTGTCCAGTCCATGCCATTCAAGTTGGGTGTGAATAAGCGGTTCTGCTGCCTGTCTGCTTATTTTGAGCTGTCCCGATTATCTGCCATTGTGCTTCTCAAGGCATACAAATTCGAAGTTCTGATT
Source organism: Rhynchonema sp. JSB1_4 (assembly GCA_030248065.1). NCBI lineage: Eukaryota > Metazoa > Nematoda > Chromadorea > Monhysterida > Xyalidae > Rhynchonema > Rhynchonema sp. JSB1_4. The sequence continues at coordinate 21,993 of JASAMV010005997.1, forward strand.
TCCTGTTCTGCTTACGCTTCCTGTCTATTTCAGTCTTTGATGTAATGAGGCTATAACCCGATGTGCGATCAGGCAGCGTGGCCTGAAATGAGACGTGTGCTAAAATGTTAATTTATTTATCTGTCAAGACCATCCATCTTTTGATTCTTGTTGTGAGCAGCTATCATGGAAATAAAACTTTCACAAATTGCGAAATTTCGCTGTGTATTTGTGTACGGTTAACTGTACCGCATTCAATGATTGCAGAGTTTCCTCGGTTTCGGTCAGTCAGCCGACATCACGATTCAACTTGATGACGCTGAGACAAGAAAGGTGGCCAAGATCAGAGGCGAGGAGGGCGCGCAGGAGACGCACTATCTGTTCTACGATGGTGAGGCCGTGTCGGGCACTGTGAAGGTGCACTTGAAGAAGCCCGGCATCAAATTGGAACATCAGGGTGTCAAGATTGAATTCGTTGGACAAATCGGTCGGTTTCTGTTTTTTTGTCCTGGTGACGTGATAATAAGGTCGCGGTAACCATACAGCTTGCCACCACTATCATCAAGTTGTTGCTCTTTTTCATTATTTTACGGCAAGTAGCTTGCTTGCAGAAGTGTACTACGACCGCGGCAACCACTACGACTTCATTTCGCTGTCCAAGGATCTCTGTCGACCCGGCGATTTCGTGCAGTCGACACAGTTCAAATTCGATTTCCAACAAGTCGAGAAACCCTACGAATCATATGTCGGCACTAATGTCAAGCTCAGGTACGGCTCAGGCGCCCGGGGGCCGATGTTGAACCTGTGATGTTTCGCGCTTCAAATAGATGCCTATGAGCTTACCAATTTACGACAAGGCTGTGTATTAGTGATCTGGGAATAGCATTTCGCTTGTCGTAGCTTGTTGCATTGATGAAGCTCGAAATATGCTTTTGAAAAGTCATGTGATCGGAGCGAACCCGCTGGAACGATCACCAAAGTTGAGATATGCACCACGCTTGAAACATCACACGCAGGTACTTCCTTCGCGTGACCATATTCCGTCGACTTACGGACATCGTACGTGAAATGGACCTGATCGTGCAGACATTGTCCTGTTATCCGGACGCAAACAACAACATCAAGATGGAAGTCGGCATTGAAGACTGTCTTCACATTGAGTTCGAATACAGTCGCTCGAAGTCAGTTTGATTTTCGTGTTTTCAAACGGACATTAATTTTGACTGTCATATTTGTTAATTACAGTCTGTTCTGGTATATGAACTGGGTAATCAGACATTCTTGAAGGGGGCGACTGTTAAAAACTATGCAGGTTGCTATTGCCGGAATCAAATTTGGTGTCAGTCAGGTCTTGATTTTTTTCAATATTTGGGAATTTCCATAGGTTCGAATGACCACAACCATCTAAGTTGATTCACAACTGTCCGGGAACAAACTTTTACGCTAATTTAAATTAGATTTGTCATTAACCTTCGAAATCTTTCCAGTTATTACTCATTAGAGATCCAATCCGATCGCCAAGTTTATTCTAAAGTAGCATTGGTACAAGAAGCTACATCAATGATAAATTTAGTACCTTTTTCTTCTAAAATGCCAATTTACTAACCTTTTTTGCTTAAATATAAAGATTTAGTCCCTTTTACGCGACTAAATTTATGCTACTGTGCGATATTTTATATCAAATACGAAAACCAGTTCCTCTTGTTGCAGATATCACCTAAAGGACGTGATTGTCGGCAAGATCTACTTTCTGTTGGTGCGAATCAAGATTAAACACATGGAGATTGCGATCATCAAACGCGAAACGGTGGGATCTGGGGCGAATACGTTCAATGAGAATGAGACGATCGCTAAGTACGAAATCATGGATGGCGCGCCTGTGAGAGGTCAGTGTGGTTGCAGTTTGTGTAATTGTAACCAGTGGTGTCGTTGGGAAATCAAAAAGTCAGGATACCGGACACCCAAAATCCAAAATTTTCGGATACCCGATACCCAAAATGAAAAATCTCGGATACCAGGGGGTTGCCTCCTAAAATAAAATCTCGGATACCCAGGGGGGTTGTTAAAAAAAAGGTCAATTTTTTAGAGGAAAATTGAGCAAAATAGGTGTTGGAAGCGCAAAAAATGGTCATGTTTGGGGTTATGCTCAGCAAGCGATTTTGAGCATTTTGGAGGTAAAAATGGGTGATTGTTACGGTTTTCGGAAAAATTTTAGGGCAGTATACCCCTAGACAAAAAGTCCGGATACCACTGGGTGAAAAAATCAAGATACCGGATACTTGGGGGTAATCCCCCTTCCCCCCCCCCAACGACACCACTGACTGTCAAGCTGGAGTTATACTTGTCCATTTTGGGCTTGTAGACAATGAGGACAAATTTTTGTTTTAAATATATTTTGTGATAGCGTTGGAGCACAAATTTCAGCCAGTGTGAAAGTTGTTCATTTCATGCAGGGGAACAACTTTCACGCTGGTCGAAATTAGTGCGCCAACTCTATCACAAAATATGATTCCAACAAAAATTTGTCTTCATTGTCTGCAAGCCCAAAATGGACAAGTATAACTCCAGCTTAACTCACCCGTAGCTCTGGTCCGTGCCTTCGAGGTTGACGCGGTTCGTAATGTACCCATATCTTCGTTTTTCAGGCGAATCCATCCCGATCCGACTGTTCCTATCCGGCTACGAGCTGACACCGACGATGCGCGAAGTTTGCAAAAAGTTCTCCGTTCGTTACTACTTGAATCTTGTGCTCGTTGATGAAGAGGACAGACGGTACTTCAAACAACAGGTTGTCAGCGGGCATTTTGCATGGTTTCACTTTCGTCAGTCAGACAGGCGCATACTGCAACGCGCGGGTATGTCCATCTGACACGTGGGTTCCATGTGGTTACGTCAGAGAGCGTGAGGTTACATCAGTGAAAGGTTATGGCAGAGGTTTTTTTATATGGGCGGAGTTACAGACGGGGCCCCATACCCAGTAGGAGACCAGATTGTTGATTCCAGAATGTCCGGAGTCAGGATCAAAAATTAAGCACTTGTTCAAACTCGTCGTTTCAGAAAACCCTCAACCAGCTCCAATTCACCCCTTAATCGAAGACCATTCACATCGCATTTCCAACATGTAGTATCCTTAACGTGGGAAAGGTACTTTTTGAACACCTATATATGGAAATCAGAACAACGCAATACACTCTTTAGACACAGAACGACATCAACTTGGTGATCGGATCGGATGTGACTTGCCTTGGTCGCGCGTGTTTCTTGCATTTAGGATGTTAAGAACATTACTGGAGGACTAAATTCATCCAGCTTAAAAGTTATTCATCTTAGGTCGGCGAACATATTTTACGCTGGTCGAAATGAGTGGCACCACTAAATTTCCTAATATCCTTAGTTCAGAGAAGTCACGTCACCAAGACAGAACTGGTCCGATCCGATCACTAAGTTTGATGTCGCCTACAGTGAATCCTTTTGTAGTCAATTTTTTAACATGCAATATACTTTGGATCGCAATCCGCAGTTAACCCCCGAACAACTTCATACACATGTAACCAGAGTTTGTGATCAAAAATAATCTGGCTTCGTTCCAGATCCTAAAATCAGCTTTCAAAACCCCAAAAAAATCACACCATGATAAAGAGTGGGCACCCATAAATGTGACGCGCGCCGTCAAATGGTTTTTACCCACGTGCCTTATATCGTCATTCATGTAACATCGGCCAACCTGCCGTCTACGTCTATGCTTGTATGTCGATGGCGATCGATAAATAATGTGCACTTTCGATTTCCAACATTCGGAGAGTCATTAATGTTTCAACAAGGCTACAAATAGGGTCTAAAGAGTTGACAGAAATGATGTACTTCACTCCCCCTACTCCCCCTAAAAAAAGAAATCGCCCAAAAAAATCGTGTGTGGACACTTGTTGAATGTATGACAAATATGACAAAAATAATAAATGTCATATTTGTCATAAATGTCACACGCGTCAACAAGTGTACATAACAGCACGACTGTTTTGTACGCTTGTTGACTGTATGACATTTATGACAATAATGTTTCGTGCAATCAACAAGTGTACAAAACAGCGCGACTGTATTGAACACTTGTTGACTGTATGACAAAAATGACAGTTATGACAAATAACGCAGCGTTCAGCAATTGGGTGAATTATAACAGCCGAGCCAAACTGCGCGAACATATAACTTGGCGGAACGAACAACCCAAAACATCGGGGGCACATCGATGCGCTTTTGAAATTGGATTTTCCCGCTCTTTACTGATCGGGAATCACAAAAACAATATTTGCCTACATATACTTGGCTGTTTTGGCTGACAAGTTATGTCGCGCAGAACAAAATAATGACAACGACGACATATCAAAAACATTTTTGTCATAAATATCATTTTTGTCATACAGTCAACAAGTGTACAATACAGTCGTGCAGTTTTGTACACTTGTTGATTGCCCAAAACATTATTGTCATAAATGTCATAGAGTCAACAAGCGTACAATACAGTCGTGCTGTGATGTACACTTGTTGACGCATGCATTAACTGTGCTTAATTTATTTTTGTCACACAGTCAACAAGTGTACAAAACGCACCCCCGTGTTTTGTACAGTTGTTTACAGTCAACAAGTGTCTAGTTACCAAAAAAATGTTTGTGGTCAAACGGACAGGCGCATGCTGCAACACGCGGGTATGTCCATCTGACATGTCTGTCGCAAATGGTACCCACATACAGCTGTGTCCCACAATGTTTTTGATCTAAAAGCCTGAACCTTGGCCCAAAATGTATGTGGCATCTGTTGTGCTGTTGTGCAACTTTCACATAATCGCCGCTAGATCAGTTCGCCACAGGTATTGTGGACGTGATCCTGGTTCAGGCTGTCATTTGAGTAAAAATGAACATGTGGCCCAAAAGTTACGGTAACCGTGGCCCAAAAAGTACCTGGCCCAAAAGGTACATGGTCCGACATATAACATGGCCCAAAAATCACGGTGGCCCAAAAGGTTCACTGGCCCAAAAAGATACGGAACCCTAAGTAGCTGTAGGAAAGCGAAGCCCGTGTTTTTTTGAAAATGCAGTCGCCGCCACTGGTTTTTTCTGAACGTTGATATTCGGTGGCATAAAACTGGCCAGTGTGTGTTGTTTGGGGTTACGTGACCATTTGGTGCATTCGCACTGACGGTGATGATGACCAGGTGCACCCCACCCCGTCTGCGCAAACTGATCAACCAAAGGGATACCAGTAACACATTATTCGTCCTTGCTCCTCAGGAAATTGTTCTATGGCGCAAACCCGACCACCCGGTGCGTCGCACGCTCGTCATTGACCAACACGATGCAGTCGCATCATCAGAAATGGAACAATCGCCGGTGGTGGTGAAATCGGGCATACGTGTGCCAATGGATGAGACCCTCGACTCCACCGTGGTCGTGGATAATGCTGCTGGTGACACGAATGTTGGTGCACAACAACAACAACAACAACAACACCCGCCGCCTGATGTTGTTGGCGACGTGGACAGACAACAGAACAACAGTGCCACTGCAGCTGAGCAGCCCGACCTTGTGGCGGGGGCGCAATGATTTGGCGTATTGTGTCTTCATACAAACAAATTAGCCGGTACACAACTGGGTGGTGATTGAGTCGGTTCATGCCAGTCTCGCGCCTTTTTGTGATGGAAGATATTTGGAAATTGACCCATTGTCACAGTGTTTATTATACAAAAAATCATGAAACGACGGCAAAACCGCACCAGTCACCAAGCTCGACACACCAACCTGTGTGTGGTGTTGCGTGTGTGCGCACAATGTGCGTGACTTGTTGCAAACCGTCTCAATATCTATCAAGCAATTCCTCGCTCCAGCGTGTTTTTGAGAAACAATAATGTCGTTGTCATGAAATATTCTGATGGATATTTGTTCGAATTGTTTTGTCGTCCTCATAAGTGCTATTGTGTAGCAACTTCTGCGCAAACAATAGCTTGACGTTGTTCTATAATATTTATTATCGTTTAATCGCACACATTAATTCTTCTAATATTACTGGCCGATTCAGCTTGGTGATCGAATCTGACCATTTTGGTTGCGGCCGTCTTGAGACCAAGTCGAGGGAGGGACCAAAATCGAAATTGCGAAATCAACCCCGCCCAGGTTGGCATGCGCATCTGCAGATTCTATAACCTTGCTTCACGACGGACTTTTGTGTATCCTGCATACTTGTTCAATAACGTTCCTTCATCTGCACGTGTGGTAATCGTGTGTTCCAATCGGGTAATTGGGTACCCTGTTGTTTGGGTGTTTGGGAATGCGTGTGTTGTATTATAAATGTTGATTTTTTATCATAACGCTGTGCCTTTTTGGTCTCACATGAGTTGATGTTTTCACATTTATTGTCTGTACGCTGTCGCATTGAACTATTGATTTCCCGTGTTGTGTTTATTCTGTGACTGATTGACCCGTGTTGGCGTGTAAGCTTATGAGAATCACTTATAATTTCACCCGTGAGTTGAGTATATTCAAGAAATAGCGTTCATGTTCTTTTTATCGCCATAATAGCGATATATTGGCTAAATAACAATAATTTCATTTCTAGACTTCGTCTTTATATTGATACATAATGTGCCATGTGTGATACATTTTAAAGAAATAAGTTCTAATTTTTATTCACGTTTTTTACTATTTTATTAAAAATTGTAACTATATACTTGGGTTCAATGGAAAATCTTCGCGCTAGGCTAGCCATTGGTTTTTGTAACACAAGTTTGTGCCCCTCCAATATTTGCATATTTGTTGCCACTGTATTCCATTCACATATATTGCACTTTTATTTCCATAATGATAATCTTGGCGTTTTTTTCGAACAATAAATGGTCCTTGTATTTGTCAAGCTTCGGGAGTCAAACTAGTAGTTATCTGATTTGATCTGTATTTGTTTGCTACTTTTTAGGTGTCCGCGTTTTTGGTGCAGTATACTTGCTTGGCAGAGACTTCTCAAGTCAGGGTTCGCGTGTTTCAAGCAAGGCTCTTTCTCAACAGAACGACAAGAATGGTGCAGCCTTTTTGAAACACCTGTTTCAAGCGTAACTGTGTAGCAGGTGTTGGCCTTCCACATAACAGTCTACCCTCTTTTTGGTGACACTCCCGGAATCGTTATTTGCTTGAAAGATTGAATAATTGAGGAGCGTGGGGATCAAAATTTACAGAGGGTCACGTCAAAAAGGGCAACTGCACGCAAAGAATGGGTGGTGTTGCTATGGCGTCGTGTAATCACGTGATCATTGTTTCGATTCGGTGTGGGTCGCTGATTGGTTCGTTTTTTGATTGGTGAACAGTGATTGGTCGAATGGCAGTGGCTGGTTGGTGATTGGCAGTTTGACATTCGGTTCGCGCAATTGCGAGAAATATCTGTGCACACGAGGTGGCTTGGTTTTGGTCAAGATGCCGACGAGCGTGATAAAAATTGTCTGCATGTTCAATCGTGTGATAAAAAAATGTCATTGTCAAAAATAATCGATATGTTTTGTTCACAACGTCACGTATTTTGCTCCCCTTGGCCCGGTCAAGGCTGCTCAGGCCAAATTACCCTCATATCAGCCCGTAATTCGTGAACCTTGGCCCAATCTCAAGGCGACTCGTGTACAAAGCAATGATGCATTATTGGGTGTGCTTGTGGCACGCATAATAAAGCAATGATCGGGTCGGATACAATGTATTTATACCAGTGACTCCCCACAACTAACTGATGTTTCAGCACTTGTCCGGGTCTGCATCGTTGCTCGGGTTCATACACGAGCAATGCCTGAATCAGGGCACGTGCGTCATCACCCACATCCGACAGCAACGTTGCCCACGAACGACGTTGGTCCAATAGAATGAGTCGCACGAAATTCTCGCCGAAATCCGACGCGTGCATGGCCTGCGTTGGTTTTGATTGGTTGTTGCTGCATTTTAACCCCTTCATAGTCACCTACAGTAAGATGTTTGCGCCATAAACCCTTTTCTGTGAAAACAGTGATGTAGCTTTTGGTAATCAAAAATGTCTGATCCTGATCGCGTCACCATACGGACGGTGTTACCCTGAGTTGTGCAGCATTCGGTTTGCCGAGCACGCTGGCGATCAGCACCACTTGCTCCCGACTGTTCACTCCCTGAAAATATGTGCGCGGGTTATCTGGCTGATGTTTCACGGCATACAGTCTATCCTCTTCGAAGTGACATGATCGGAATCGAACTTTCAGATCACCGTGAAGTATTGTATTGATAAGACGAACAACAACAACAACGATCTCATCAGGATAAATTTTAGGGCCACAATAAAGAGGCTAGACTGTAGAGACCTAGAGACAACGAACACGCACTTGAAACAATATCTTGGTGAGTATCATGTCAACGAGTATGCAGCCAGCCGCCCACCAGTCAATTGCTTGATCGTACACCGTTGCTCCCAACAACAGCTCCGGTGCTCGGTAGTAACGCGTGACCACGTAGGCCGGCAGGGGACCGCTCACCTTCAGAATGGCGTATGTAGACGTCAGCTTTTCGCCTAAGCCTTGTTGGGGCCAAACTGATGCTAACGATGCAACAGCAATGAGTTTTGCCCGATTCGTCCTGTTTTCAACAGACGGCCTGTGCTCCAGAGCATCATCAGTGCGAATGCACCACATGGCCAAGAACGAGGGCGTCGGAACTTCAAGAATCTCCGACGCTACTGTAATCGCCGTGTATCCTTACCTGGTCGATTTGCTTTGCTGAACCGAAATCACCCAACTGCAAATAAATAAACGGTTGGTGAAACATCACGAAAGAACTGGCTTCCTGAACCATTATCTTCAACGATAACCTTGATTAGATGTGTGTGTTTGTTCATCAGAATATTGTTCGGTTTCAGGTCGGAATGGACGATTTTCTGCAAAAATATTATAAAATTGACAAAATTCAAAAAAAACAATAAAATTGATGCAAAGTCTCCATGACACCAGATAATTTGGCTAGTGGGAGAGAGGCCCCATCAGGTACTGATAGTTTCGCCAGTTTTCAATGTCAAAAGTTGAAACAGCCCTGCAGTCTGCCGCCAGTGACATGGTTAGGGGTTCATTATGTTCTATGGTTATATTCACCAAAGAGCAATTGTCCTAGCGACAGATTGGGGCCCGATCACGGTATGCGCATGCGTGGAAGATTGGCCATAAGCAGGGTCACTATAACTGGACTAGACTGTACCCAGCATCAACCTGTTGATCGAGATAGTCCAACGCCATGAACAGCTGCGCGGCCCAGACACGTGGCAGCAGCGCATCTGGTCGTTGGCCACGTGGTTTGTAGTCGGCGTGCAACACATCATGCAACGTGGTGGGCATAAACTCGTAGATCTGCTCGTCGCAACGATCTCTCGTCAGATCTGTGGATGGTATGCCCTGACAATTCTTTTGGGAGAAACTTTTCAAACGCGTTGCCTGATCCGTAAAGCGCATGATGCGTGCACTGGCCATAGCGGTCACGTGACTTCCGTAGCCAGTGCACGCATAATGTGCTTTACGGATCAGGCAACGCGGTTGAAACGTTTCTCCCAAAAGAATTGCCAGAGTATATGTGAATATAATACAGTCGACGCTCGTCATTGGTGACGTGAAATTTGTGGCTTTCAGTCACTATGAAGACACAAAAAAAATTTTAATTTAAAAAAAAATTTAAAAAAAAATTAAAAAACAAAAAACACAAAAAAAATTAAAAAAAAAAAAAAAAAAAGAATGCACGCACTTTATAGAGTGGTAAAGGCAAACTACACTAACACGAGCCCGATTTCGAAGGTGGCGTGTATTCAAAACGAATAGAAAGAGAAAATCATCATGCCCCATTTTGTATTCTTCAACGTGTAACACTTCCCAAATCAGCAGCCACGTACAAATGTTTCACTATTCTGCCAGCTGCGAAATCGGGCTCGTGTTGGCGTAGTTTGCCTATAGATGGTTAATTGCAGATTGAATAAAAACTGAATTTTTTAACGAAAAAAGGGTCGATTATGAAACCGGCCACCACTTTTTTTGCTGCACCAGGAAATCCTCAGTGCTGAATGTCCAAGCATACTGCAAACAAACGTGCTGTGTTATCCTCTCCCAGCACGGAACCAATCCCTCATCATAACGAACGCTGCAGTTCCACCCTCAATTGCTGAATCCCGATCAAAACCACCCCAAACAGCAGATATCCTTTAGATTCAACTAAAATACGGGTCCCGTCACCCATTTTATGAAGCCAAACTGCGCCAACATGTAGTGAAGTAGTACATGAGCTGCACGATGTGCGCGTGTTGTCGTGTGCGCTGCAGTGCCGTGAGCACGGCGATTTCGGGCGCATCCGGTACCGTCACTCCTCCGGCGGCACCACCCCCGCCGGCCGCATCGGGCGCCGTCGTCGATCCCGTCGTTTTCGGCCAGACTTTCTTGATGGCGACTTTGGTGGATGACGCAAATGGGCCGTCGTCGGATAAATTCGTCACGTCCGCCTCATACACGTTGCTGTGATAAGGCTGGCTGATGGTTGATGTTTCAGAATAACGTGATTTGTGCAGAGTTTGGTACGGCCCTCATTATAGTAACCCTCCAGGTGGTAATGTTTTCAATGTAGTAACCGCCGACAAGTTTGGCTAGTCTGATTCTTCTATTCTACCAGAAATTACAAAGAGGACAATGTCGCTGAAGAAATTGCGATTATTTTCCAAAAATTTGATTACATTGTCCAATTGCAGTTTTGTTCGTTTTTGCCTGTTTTTTTTTCTTTCATTGTAATACCTTGATGCTCCTTTTGCGAAATTCTTTTCATGTTCAATTCGTATCTGCACAGTTCGCCCGGAATCAGTAAAAGGTGGAATGATGCATGTGGCTTGATAGGTGCGAGGCATTATGATGATGTGAGATAAACGCTTGCTTCTTCGGTTATGGGAAATTAAGGAAGAAAATCTGTGCAAATAATGATTCGAATTGCATGGAATTTTTTTGCACCTGATTGAACCAAAGCTCATTGTTTAATCATGGAAAGTTTAGGAGACGAAGAGGATACCCGAGAATCCCGTATATACCCCCCAACCCGGCAAATGGACGCCCAACAACACTCCACTCGTTCTCTTGCTAATCTGAAAGCAGGCATATTTCCAAGTCTTCAGTCCATGTCTAATAATGCACTGCTGTCTGTTAAATTCTGTTTATTGACATGTTTTTTTAATTTTTAAAACCCCAGACAGAAGCATGTATAGTATTTCCTTTCACAAAAAAGCCCAACAACCAACCCCCAACCCCCCCCAAAAAAAAAAACACCCCCCCCCCCCCCCCCCCCCCCCCCTACATACGTCAAAAATTATGCCCCATGAGCCTCATTCGGGATTCTTCAGCGATTTTCATGTCCAGACCTAATTCTGACATGGAACGCACGTCCGTTGGCAGAATGCGTGTGTGATCCAATTAATGACTATCAATAGACTGGATACATACGACTACCCTAATAGCACACATCGTGCGAGCGTGAGGAAATCACATTCAAAACGTTATGACGAGTGACTAATTATTTCAGTCAATGTCTCGCTCACGCAGCGTGAGGTACACATACGGATACGTATACTCTATACGTCCATATCTAGTACCTTGAAGACCGATTGTGATGCAAAATTTGAAATCTCCAGATAATTTTAGGGCATGCAGGCATGTGGTGCGGAAGCCAGCTCATGCTCACGCATTTCTTGGCAAGTGCACGATACATACCCAGGTATCCTCATACGCCTACCTTACGTACCCTAAATACACACACCATGCCCTATTTATCATGGGCCGTGATGACACCTGCGCATTGTCTTGGAATGATCTTTCAGTAACACATGTGTATTAAAGGAAGTATCTTTTCTTCTCATGGTTGTTTCTTATTTCTTGTCATTCGTTCTGCGCTTGGTTTTATGTACACATATAGGCATATATCGCTTGGGCGGCAGAATCTTTGGATTTGAAGTTTTTGGTTGGTACCATTATCTTTGAGTATTATTACTATCCTCAAATATGTGATCATTTCAGGCAAATGTTGCACCCATTATCCTATGGTGAGCGCGTTTGACTCTGTCCTGGTCCCGGCGTTATAAGTCAAGTACCTAGTCGGTGTCACACACCTTGACATACTGATACACTTGTTTGTGCATGTGCATGAATGCATGAGTGTTAATGTCGGTCAAAATGTCAAAATCACCATTAGGTACTGCATGTAGTTCACATGCGTACATGTAACCCAGGCCATGTGCGGCGGAATTCTTTTTTGATGTGTCCGTCTGGGTCTGCATGTCTCCCGCAGTCAGTATGTAATCAATCCAGCAGTGTGTGAAGAAAATCGCTAATTTATGCGCGCATGTGGTCAAATCAATTAATCGTGATCCGATTTTGAATGCCAAATAAAAATATCAATTGAATCGTCGCTAAAACATGGTCATCCGTTGTGCGGAATGCTTACTTGACCATCGATAACCACGACAAGAAGCAGACCACAATGTCCTACCACCGCCTTATACCACATGGTCAACATTTACTGGTGGGCCTGTATCTCTTCATACTGCGTCCAAGTCTAGGCTGCCAATCAATAGGAGCCCAATCGGGTGGCACACGCAGCACCACAGCTCTGGCTGATGTTCCACAACGCGCACCCACTTTTCGACCCACCAAACACAGAAATAATGGTACCGGTTATACGGTAACACCACCGATACAAAGGGACGAGCCGAAATATCCCAATGTCAAGTTGAAAGTGGCGAAACCGAACGATGAATCGGCTGATGGACTGACGAATGGTGGGCTTTCTTATACTTTAGCTGGCTTTGATGCTTGATGAGGGAGTATTGAGGTTTTGATGTGGGGTCCTGGTTGTTCCAAACTGTATGGAACACGTTTACTTAGGCAAGCACTTTCTATAGAGTCGGTTCTCTCGAAAATTCTTAGTTATGGCAATAATCGCCGATTTCTGTTAGCCTGGCGCATTATCTCCCAAAAATTTTTTTAAGTGGCCCGTGGTTCAGTGTTGCACAGAAACCGAGAGGCAGTCAACCCTCTTTATAGTGAACCCCCAGTTACTGACCCCAGTTGTGGTCCCCAAGCTGCCGATCCAGGCTCCGATCTGGGCATGAAGCACGCAATGGTACAGGTTAAACATCGAAAGCATGCATATCCTGAATGTATCCATAAAAGGGCTGACTGTATATTTGGGCATGCTCTGATGTTTCGCTCCGGTGAAGCTTTTCGAAACTTTGCGGAGGACTTACATAATGTATTTGACATTCTCCGTTGTTTACACCTACGCCAATCTTCTGCAGTCCCATCCCCGGTGCGCTATCCCCGCGATTGTGCCGACATCCAGCTGTATAGTTTCGGTCACACGAGTGGCGTGTACCAGGTTTATCGACCCGGATGTTTGAATCCGGACGCTTGTGCCATCAATATCACATGCGATCTCAACACTGATGGGGGAGGATGGACGGTTGGTCATTGCTTATTGGGTTATTTCATTTAAATTTTTGTCTCCACGCTGTATCTCTTTTATCACTATCAGTAGAGTGGGGTTCGCGGCACGTGGCACTTTTACAACGTCATTGGGTGGAATTTTCGAAACTTTGTACAGGTCAGTTGGGCGTAAAGGTCGGTGTAACGTTCGGTCGAAAGCTCGGTCGGCGTAGCTCGGTGTAAACGTGAAACATTGCCTGTTATTATCGTGGAATGTTTCAAGTTTACACCGAGGTCTATCACACTGAGCTGTCGACCGAGCTTTCCACCGACCTTTACACCCAACTGACCTTTACACCGTTTCGAAAATATTCACCCTTTGACACATGGTTCGGACTGACATACGCAATGCCTAGGCCATGTCTTCGAAACATGTAGGGGATAGCAGAGATATTGATCGACGTTTGCGACAACACAATGATCGCCAAATATTCACATGAGCTTTCCACCAACCTTTACACTCAACTGACCTTTACACCGTTTCGAAAATATCACCCGTTGTAACATTTGTTTTTTTATCGAAAGCCAAGAATGATTGCTGTGCAGGGTGTCCAAATAGAGCCCTCGGAGAGATCTATTCAGGGGGCGGGGCTCCATGTGGAAAACTCCGGTATGTATCTGCTGTGGGTATTTTTCTGAATAGAGCATTACGCTGCCAATTTCCACATCACCATACTCACCATTTTGATCATTGACGCAGGTGCTGCAACAACGTCTCGATTCGAGCACCGAGTTCGATCGCACCTGGGCCGCATATCGCAACGGGTTCGGTGACAACAGGAATTTTTGGATCGGTGAGCAACTACATAATACAGGCTAACCTCTTTATGATGACACGGTCGGGACGAAGCATGTTTTTATCACAATCAACAATATTCCTTTCATACAGTATTATTTGTCCGGTATCATTGACATCAACTCAACTGAGGATTAATTATTTATTCGCTCGGCTGCATTTCGTCATGTCCATATTATTCTTTATTCCTATTATTCCATTTACCAACAACCCGCACGTGAAGTCAAGCATTAAACAAATCGAATGTTGTGTCATATTGAATTCGGCTGACTGAACCCATTCAACAAATCCACCACCTATTCAACAGGCAACGAATATCTGCACGAGATCACGTCCACAATCCGGGATCGCGAATACTCACTATTGATTCAGTTGACCGACTTCGCTGACAAGTCCAGCTTTGCGATGTATGAGAAATTCACGGTGGAAAGCGAAGTGGATGACTACAGATTACGACTGGGTACATTGTTCAGCACACATGCAGGTCGGCTGTGTGAAGGGGTTTACGATATTGTAGCAGGAGGATTGACTGCAGGACAATTTAGAAGAATGGTGCTTCTCTGAAAACAGTGTGATTTTGAAGAAGGAGAAGAAGGAATGCGTAGCGCAGACGCAGTGCAGTTAAGTTGTGCAACGCGTTTTGACTGCAACAGATACAGTAGGTAGTGATGGTGATCCGAAAAATACATATACGATCTGAGCTTTGTGCTCGCGGGAACTAATGTATATCATTAAATTTATTGTCATGCCTGTGTTTTAACATATCATGACAAAATATCTAGACAAACTCGGATTGAAATCACAATTGAGATTGGTTTTCAGTCGACAATATGGCGTCCAGTCGTGACCAGCCGTTCGGTACATTCGACGTTGACACTGACTCAATAGTTGGACAGACATGTGGCTCAAGATGGCATGCCGGCTGGTGGTATGAAACGCGTGAGTGAATTGCATTTTGAAGCAGTCGACATCGCAGTCGAAGTTTAGCGACGGTATCGAACTTGGATGATCAGCCCGGGTTCTTGACCGCTTCTATCACGAACACATACAGTATCATTATGAGTGAATAACGGTGACACTTCGATACGCAAAATAATGTCGCGCTGTTCAAGAGACCCGACCGATTTAGATCGGAATTGATAATTACCGGGTTGATGCGATGCGAATGATCTTCGGAATTCGACGTTGAACGCTTTGCAGCTTTTTCAGTTTCAATCTCACTCAATTCTACCCCAAACAGGTTCCTGCGCGCGCAATATCGGCAATCTCAACTCTCCATACGCTGAGAACGGCGGCGTGGAATGGTTAACGGACAAGGGTACGGTACGTGTACGGTCGTGTCAGATGAAAATGCGACCCGTCAACTTTGTGCCACGTGTCAAATACTCGCTCTCACTCAGACAGAACAGGACTGAACCGGATAGTGATGACGTCGCACCAAGGGCGCTCAATCCATGACCCAGGACTTTGTTCATTTGTGGCAGCGAACGTCAAGTATAACATCGGAACACACAGTGTGCACCGAGCTGACATCTGGTTGTATTGCGCTCACGTGTCTTCTTAGATTTCCCTCTTTGTTAAACATGATACTCTTGCATGTACATACTGTATAATATCTTGTATTTATCATTTTTTTATCTTTCAGTGTGTTTGGATTTTTATACTCCGTCAAGAGGAAAGTGAGCAAACTGCCGGAGTTACTCGATGAAGAGATGAAAAAAGGTTGTACGTTTGCCAAATAGTAATTCATAAATGCTTGGCAATATAGTTCAGGAAGATCTACTCTCTTCATTGTTTATTTTCAATCTGTAAAAACATCAACAAATCAAATTCTTTGCCGGCGGTGGCAGATTCGGTATTCTAAGTCTGGCGGGTGACAAGAATTTCCCATTATCGTTGATTTCACACAGCGGGAAACACTCGCCGATATCCGGTTCGACCTGCAGACCAAATTGTCGTTGTTGTTTTTGTTCGTTTGCGGCGAAAATCCGGCGCATTGAAACATCACTCAGCCAGCGACCGATTCGGAGCGGCCAGGCGGACTTGACTGTAGCGTCACATTCATAGCCACTGGGTACACGCTGGAATTTGTTGCTGCATTACAGGTGTACACTCAACCCTCGATGGTATTGGTCGCACAATGACCATATAAGAATTCATCAAATCAATCCTGATTTTCAAGTTCAGTCACTCTTAACCACTGTGCTATTTGTGATTCTCACAAAACATTTTCATCTGAAAATAATCCAG
Organism: Rhynchonema sp. JSB1_4; assembly: GCA_030248065.1. NCBI lineage: Eukaryota > Metazoa > Nematoda > Chromadorea > Monhysterida > Xyalidae > Rhynchonema > Rhynchonema sp. JSB1_4. Next base: position 38,549 of record JASAMV010005997.1, read on the forward strand.
CCGATCACCCACGTTGCCGCAGGTCTGAAACATTCGCTTTACCACATGCTTTGTGTGCGATCATGCAACGCACAGGGTTGAAAAAAAAAATTTTTTATTAACGAGCTTTTTTTTTAAAAAAAAAAATTTTTTTTTTGATTTTTTTTTGACGAAAAATTTTTTTATTAGAAAAAGTGTTGCAAACGACGTTTCAGGATAAATGAAATCGATACAACATATTTTTCAAAAATTGAAAAATTTTCGCCTCAGACCGAACTTGTGTGGTGACACCCGGTAGTATTGTGCAGATTCCATGGTCTCCGACCAGTCTGAGGTTGATGTTCACTAACGATGTTACTCTGATGTATTGTAGCATGCCGTACAACGTATTTTAATGCATCTAATGCCGTATATCTGATATACGACCATCAAAATATCGATTACAGCCCAAATCTTGCGCGTCAGATCGACTTTGCCGCCCGGTTTTGCACCAGACCTGCATATATATATGTGTAGTAGCATGTAGTAGCACATTATCGGTGCCACATCACTATAAAAGACCAGCCCCGCGCATCCCTGTACGGATTTGGGGACAATACAGGGCGCCGCAGGCGCGATTTTGGAAAAATTGTCTCGTCCACAGAAAAAAGTGCCAATTTTTTGCCTCGAAAAAGGCCATTTTTGGACATTTTAGCCCATTTTGGGCAACTTTTTTTTATTAAAAAAAAGCAAAATCTGAGTTTCAAAAAAAAAATTTTTTTTTTTAAAAAAAATTTTTTAATTGACCACTTTTTTTTTTGAAACAACCCTGAACGCAACGTCACCACCCCGTCACTTTCCCTCTTTACGATTCAGGAAAAAAATTTGACCAATTCTTATAAAGTCATTGTGCGACCAATATTATCGAACGATTTGCCTCAGTTTGCACTATACACGTGGTGAATGTTCTGTCTCGATCTCGAATCCCGATCCCAGCACCATAGTAGACATGGACCGTAGATACAGCATGTTGACGGTGCATAAAAACTGAAAAAAGCACCGACATTACATTAATGTTGAAAATGCACAAACCTCCAGTATCCAATTTGTGCCGTTATCGGTTTGTTCCTTCTTCAGTCCGTGATGCATGAAAATAGCCGATGAAGCACGATCTTCAGCGATATGTCTGTATGCAGTGAGTTTACAGTCTCTTCATAGCGTATGTGTGCAACACACAGCAAAATTTCCTTGAATTTTGAGTAGAACTGAAAAAATACCTAGTATTCTGTATAATGAACACTACATTGCGACATTACATACCTGTCAATCACCCATCCATGGGCTCGTCGCAATATCCTAATGTGCGTTGAGCATCGTCGTAAACGCAGATAGTGATTGGCGCACCAAATGTACAGATGGAAATCACCGGAGAACCTGGCGACAGTTAATTCGACATGCGCATTTGGAAGGACAATGGAGGTGCAGATTTACGCCCTATTGTAGTCACAATCGTCAAATTGAACCCCCCGGGCGAGTGCTGCACGCAACTTGCTCCCAAATCTGGCAATTATAACTCGTGAATATCCTTCACAGTGACCGCTGTAAGTGTGTTTCGACAAAGAAATGTGTTGGGCTTATATTCATGTAGTCAACGCATATCATCAACCCTGGTGATCAACGCAATCCAGTGTCATGTGAAAACCTATTTCTTGTCGGTCATTTTGGGCTGCGCTGGCCTCTGTCGGCGTTGACAAAAAGTGTTCCCATTGGGCATGAAGGAATGAATTGCAACTTGCGATATAACTTTAAACGTACCAATACTCGGTGCACGTGGCGACCACCTCGGGATGATCGTGGTAGATGGTTTTGAGCAAAATCAGGTGATTGGCGCCGTTGTCGTAACTGTGGTAAACGTTCAGGGCTGCAATGCGTGCAGATCTTAGTTCGGTTTCATCTAACTCTGTGGTGGCTACATTGGTTGAGAGTGATTAGTCACGTCACTTTTCGTGGCAAGGCTCTTAAAATTTAGTGATGACGAACCTGCTGTTTCGACCGGCGAAATTGTTGCTTATTTTAACTTGGAGAACAATTTTTTACGCTGGTCGATATAGACAGCAAAATCTCAAAACAGGGAAAGTTGGTGTGACCAAGATGGACATCGATCCGATCAATCAAACAGCTTGATGCCGGGCGACGTTATTATAGTTGTGCGGAATAGGATGGGACAAGAGTTCCATATTAAAGATAGAGGAAAAGTTTTGCAGCAATGACACCAACCAACCCCTTGGCAGTTTCGTGTGCATCTCGGCCCAGCGCATTAGAAAATCGTGTGAATACTCGGAATTCCTGACGATATAATTTCCGGCGGCCACTTCCCAGATGAAGAATCGTTCGTAAAATATCAGATCAACGTCGGGATCAATGTATTCGTATAGGCTGTGCTGTGGATTGGCGACCCCCGTGTCTGCGTCGAGCACGAATAACCAGTCGATATCGGCACGCGATTGTAACAACAAGGACACCAGACAGTGCTTGCGGAAGAAAAGCTGCAAACAACATGATCAATCGATCACAGCGCATCAGACGTGGTACACCACAACACCGATATCAAACTTTTATAATTATAATCGATCCGGTTCTGTTATGCTTTGGTCAATTGAATCCTTGTCTTGAGGCTGTATTGCAGCGATTTTTACTCTTGCCACTATTTTTTTCACCAGCAAAAAATTTGAAGGTTATATACCTACCGGTACGTAGTTGATAAAGAAATCAGTGGCACCAATTAATCGCAAATACATACATATCTATAAGTACATGGCACAAAAAATGTCATGAGACCCATGCAAAGTCGAGCCAAAGTTAGATTATCAAGCTTCATACATGCCACGCGTTTGTCTGCGTGTATAGTTGCAAGGACCGTACGGATGCGTCAAACTTCACCAAAGGTTCACTCACATGATTCTGATCGCAGGTCTCGCGCTGAAGTTTAGTCAATTTATCGTCATTAATGATGACTAGTTCATGTCGTTCCCTGTTCGCGTAGCACTCAATTGTGGCCAGTGGCCTTCGATACTGGTCTCGGGCCTCTTTCTCCGAATAATATATCAAAATGGCAACATTTGGCAGCGGGGCGTTGTGTTTGCGAAATCTGGGATCCACAAAATTGTACCTTCTTCGACTTGAACTTTGATTTGGTGACGGTTTCTTCACCAAAGTGTCGTAAGTCTGACTTAGACTGGTCGCAAACACCATCAGATATGCGATCAGAAGGAAAGTACATGCACCAAGGGTTACTGCGAATCTGACCGTGATGCGGGTCATTTAATATATTATTCGTTCAATTCAGTTAATAAATTGATCTTATTCAATCTTGTGTAGTTTTGACGGCAAAACCGGGGTGATCAAGCCGGATGCGTTTCAGGAAATGCATACGTTGTGAATTTTGGAAGAATGGTGTTTCGAGTTTTACAGGTGGCTTTGATTGACCTGAGTAAAAGGTGTTTTGTTTCTCGCGGGGTAGTGCCAAGCAGACAGTTCAATGCCATGCATGAAGTTCAAACGAACTTAGCGTGTACCAGTAGTACTCCGGTGGTACTACAGCAACAAACCTTACGAACTCGATGTTCATGTACAACTAACAGGTAATTTTAGTGCGCTTTTGCACATGACTAAAACTAGCTGACATCACAAGCCGCCGCAAAGCTCCAAACAATACTACATAGTTTGGAACCAGCGTGATTTGTATCGAACTAATGTCACAAACGTACCACGGAAATTGCTGTTTTCGCTTGCGCTCTTGCAGTTGTGCTTATGCCTGGGTACGACCCGAAATCAGGTGTTAGTGAAAGACGGGTACACCAGGGGCTTGACGGTAGAGACGACACTTTGGTCACTATGTTTAGACATTCACAAAAAAGTTTGGCGGGGAATAAACAGTTTGGACAGAATCGGCTGTTACGCGCAGGAACATGGTTGTGACCTGACAACTCACGTTGTATCTTATCCATATACGAAAGCGCATTGTTAACGGCGAACGGCAGCGTGAACTGATTACTGCAAAAAAGTATGAATCCTCACATGAGCACAATCTGAACAGATGTTAAAAGGCACACCAAGTGTCCAAAACATGTCAGCAGGCATTACTGTATCAACCAACAAGATTTTTATACTCCTGTCGTGGGCAAGCAGCTTATTTTCCTCAATTTCTCATAACTCAACCCCCAAAAGATTAAAAGAAGACATGTAGTGCTCTGTCGAATGCGGTGATTGGAACCTTGTTTGTGTGGGTTCAAGCTTGTCGTTGTCATCTGCGTCGTAAACAATCTTCGTTTTCTTTTCCAATGGATCAACACACTGCATTTTATACCCACATGACCGACGCAAAATTTTCATTGATCCATCAAAGAAGCATACCGCTATCATCAGGATGCCCAAGTGCAAGAAATCAGCCAAGTTTAGCGCGAACAACAACAAAAATCAGCAAAAACAACAATCATCGAAACGAAAAGTGGAGCCAAAGAAGTATCACGTTAAGCCGGGCAGCAGTGTGCAGACCGACAACTTGCTCGTATCAGCGATCGATGGGTTGTTTTTGCGGCGTTACGTGACCTTCTGGTGCATTATCACTGATGATGACCTTGGTGCACCACTCGTTTCTGGAAGCCGAAACGGGCAGCCGAAAACACAAATAATTTTTTAATGACTGGTTTTAGACACAGAAGCTCTTCAAGAAACCGACGTGTTGCATGAAAATATTGAAAAATATTTTTTTGAAGGTTGGGATTTGGTTTGGCGGACGACGGTGAACGAATAACGACGTCAGCGATCGCCGCGGGCCTGGCGGCCAAATCACGACGAATGACGCTAATGATACGACTGCAGGTATGCACACATAATGCGAAGAAAATTATAGTCGGTATCAAAACAGATGTCGAACTTGGTGATCTGGGGATGTGCTTTGGTCCCGTCCAGCTTTTGGCCAAGGCAGGGTGTCTAAATTCAAAAAGTCCTTTTTATCCAGTGCTTTTCATCTGGCGCTTGTTTGGAATTTGGCGTTTTTTACAGCTGCTGTTTATGGGTCTTTTTTCCTTTTTTCTTTCCGAATGTCCCATTCAGAACCAATTTGACTAAACAGACCATCCTGTGCCCCCTGGTTCCGCCCTTGGTCCCCAGATGACAAAAAGTGCACAGGACCTTTGTCTTTTTCTTTTTGTATCTGGTGGTTGAAGACCAAATCTAGCTGGTCAATTGTTCCACGTTTTGCAGGTCGGGCCAACGACGGTACATGCGTTCGGCGAGGACATTGAATTGTGGCGATGCATTGACAGCTGTTGGACTGTGTTCGTCAAGGTGCGCAAATAGAATCAATTTTTTATTTTATTAAAGGTATACTTAAAAATAAAAATATTGCGTCATATACTTCCAACACCTTAAGGGCGCCTTTTGCTGTCTGATGGCCAGCGAGCAGCAGAAATACGATGACAAGAACACCACTTCAACGACAGGAAACAACGACAAGAGCACAAATACCGAACGTCAAAGCGAAACATCACCACAATCCACACCAACAGTCAATCCATGGCTGCAGATGGACAGTGAAATAGCAATCTGGTCCGGGCTCGCCAAGGGTCTGCCGTCAGTCGATTTCAATTGCGAGCCGCTTATCAGCGTGCTGCCGGGCATACAAAAAGTGACCGAACATGCCAAACTGGGCAAGGACGACGACGAGCTGATGACCGTGCACGTCACTGCGCCGCCCGGGAAATTGAAACATCTGCCGAGATTCCCCGAAGTGAAACTGCTAAAAGTCATACATGACACTTCCGGACAGCCGGGTCGGACCAAACAGTCAATCAAATCACTCAACTGCGCCGAGCGACCGGCGATAGCCGTCTATGAGTACATGAAACATCTGGAGTGTCCCGCAATGCACCAGTTGTGCTTCAATGTCGGCACGCATTTCGCGTGCACATTCAAACCACACGACACCTAGGGTGGGGCTGTGTTTGGACGCAAATTGACTAATAAGGTTGGCGAAATATGCATGAGCTCTCAAGCGTCGGAGATTATAGGGTTCAGGTTTGAAGCAGCGCCGAATCCGGTGAATTCAGTTCAACACGATTCAAAATCGCTTCCAGCTGACCGAGGTGCTTCCTGTTATCATGCGCAACCGGGTTCGTGTGACATGACGTGAATGGTTGGTGAACAAAGTGGCTGCACGTTTCGACCTGTTTTCACAGACGGGAGTTGTACCGGGTCATCGTCAGTGAGAATGGAGCAGATAGCAAAAAAACATACAATTCGTTCTTGCCTCAACCGCAACACAACAGATGACTTCCATAATCGTCTTGATGCTTCGCAGGTTGACTCAACGACAACAACAACAACTCTGACAGCCAACATTTTCGCATCGCATATTGTCATTCTGCACTTGTGTGACACGCACACCGACCAGTGCAAGAAACTGAAAAACAGCAGATTTGTTTGGCCGGACAGTCTGGGGCTTCGGCCTTTCCCGTTGTGTGATTTGATTGATGGACTGTATTCTGTGTGTTGATTTTCTTAAAGCAACCAACACAAGTTTTTTTATCGCGCATTGCCTTTTCGCGCGCTGAGCATGTCTGTTATGCATATTTGTGTTGTTTGACTAATCATTATTTTTGGTCGGAAAGCACAGCTTTATCTTGGTTGGGTGAAAATGCAATGGTTTTTGCTTCCCTTGATGGATGAACGAGAGCTCTGAAAGAACCAAAAATTGAAGTGTTTTAGTTTGAGTTCCGACTTATAGTAATGTCGTCAAATCACGTCGTCACATTTTGTCGTCAAACCATATGTGCATTAACTAGACGGGACCCGTGCCTACGGCCCGGCTACAGCGCCGCGCGTAAATTTTTTCTAGAGCGTAAATCTCTCACTCCCATTGTCATGACAGTGCATTGCCATAAATTTCGTCACAGTTGGTATTTTATTTTGGCAAATATAAAACATCCAATCCAAACATGGACCGAAGACCTTTGTTACCAAACCCATGGCAACGTAAAGTGATGTGATGAGTCACGTCACCTCAAGCAGCACACAGCTTATTGCGAAACATCGTGTGTGTGTACGCGCACTTGTCACCTCTGTGCAGCATAAATAAGCAGCCAGCGCAACTTTCTGTCATTTTGCCGACAGTCACGTGCTTGGCTCATCTGGACTGGAAATTTAGCCTTGAATGTTTGGAAATTTCATTTCTCAACTGAAGCTTCAGATTGCTCAAAAACTGTTAAAAAAATCTACAAAATTTGGAATATTATTTTCAGAAATTATTTTTAAAAAAGCTACATAGAACGTTCTTTCAACAATATACAAAATGGCGTGGAGTGCGCACAAGGACGATGAGCAAATTCGAGAGCATTTCGTCGATTCGGACACCCTCGACAGACAAGCGGCCGAATTAGCGGATCTTATCCGCCGATCTCGTCACGTTGTTGCGTTCACTGGCGCTGGTGTCAGTACTTCGGCCGGCATACCCGATTTCAGGGGTCCGAAGGACGACGAAGTTTGCATCGACGCAGCGGGTTCGACACGACCAAACTGGCTGAGCTGCACGGCAATTCCAATCTGGATCTGTGTCGGGCGTGCGGACGCGAGTATTTGCGTGATTTTCGATGTCGACGACAAGTTACGAATGGAGTGCATGATCATATGACTGGTATGTGCTGACTGGGTGATGTTTCAACACACAGTTGAGCTTTTTGATTTGTGACACAAATCTGTGGGAGGGCGCACAGTGTTGGTGATTAACGCTCTGGACGTTCAGGTTCCCGTACAATGAAGGGCTACTACAGCGAGACTCGACTACCCTACCCATTACCCTACATAATGTATGTTTCAGATCGGAAATGCGTGTGCGGCAAGTACCTCTACGACACGATCGTGAACTTCGGCGAGGGTCTTCCCCACAAACCCCTCAACGATGCTTACCAACATTCGAAACACAGCGACCTGTTCATTGTGTTGGGAAGCTCGCTGACCGTGTCACCCGCTAATGATATGCCACAAGAAGCAGTCAATCGGGGCGCTAAACTGGTGATTTGCAATCTGCAGAAAACCCCGTATGATCAATTGAGCTCGTTGAGGTTGGTTGAAATTTTGGGAGTGAAATATTTGAAAATGTGATTGGTATTCCCCGAGCTGTTGACATGACCCGGTCTCTTGACACGGTCAGTCATTCCTGAATATGCTTGAAAATTGAATTAATTGATCGGGGACTAGACCGTAGATTGCAATAATCATAAAAGCAACTTGTTATGCTTTCGAGTCGCGTGGTCGCGTGTTGCAATCGCACTGATGATGACCTGGTACACCCAGCCGCCTGTCTGTCTGCGCAGCCAAATACGCTGCACTGCTCACACTATGATTCCAAATTGCAGAATTTTCGCCAAGACCGATGACCTGATGGAGCGTGTGATGTGCAAGTTGGGTGTGCCCATCGCTGATTGGCTGCTGCGACGACGCGTCAAAGTGACCAATCAGAACAACAAGATCAACATCGCTGGCATCGAGCCAGATGGGATACCGGCGTCGATATTTGCCAAAGTCAAGGTTTGAATAACACTTTATCTTGTGGCATGTTGCGTTGCTGCTTGTGCCAGGGGGGTGCTATCTTTTATTCCGTCTTGAAATGTTGAGCTTTGTCGCCCCCTTAATGATGAGGGTCTTTGGGTTTATTCAGTGATGACCTATTGCACTAGCCAAATTGTTGCCTTAGCCAAGTTGAAAGAGGCCCCGAGTGGCCGGGTTCCGCTTGTCCAAAAATGCATGAATAACAACGCACACGTTATGTGTACACATGTGCATGCATATTTTTGTGCACGCTGCTGTCTTTGAAGCGTCACCTCGTGCATTCGCAATGGCGATGGCCTGGTACACCTCCCATCCGTCAAAATACGGTTGAAACGGACAACGAAAAATGCGCTGCCTGGGTATAATTCACATCTATCCTATTCACAGTTGGTCGACAACACGAATCGCGAACAAGTGATTCAACACGAGCCATTCACATTCGCATTCAATCGATCGCAATGTCCGATGGTGATTCATCTGTATTTCATCGGCCACTACAACGAACCGAAATGCAAATTGAAAATCGACTCATCATTTTTGCATGATGGCGGCGATCAGTCTGTGATCTATGAGCTCAAATTTGATCCGACCACTGGTCAATGGCGTGATCCTGTGATCGCGTAAAGCGTGCACGTCAATCGTGAAACTTACGAGCAATGTGATTTTCAATATTTTTAGCTTGCATGATTATGAATAATGTTCTGTTCTAATTATAGTTCTATTCTGTGTGACATCCATTTTCAGTCACTGTGATTGCAAATACTATGCAGTTTAGTACCAGATTGGCGGGACCAACAACCGTCGGGCTTATTCTCGTTTTATCATTTGGAAATTGTGACTGCGAATTCATAGTGATTTTTACGTGTTCATGTCTTGTATTTATGTTTTTTTCACTTACTGGTCTACTAACACAGGTCTATCATGATCGCTCGTTGACGCTTCTAAACACGAAACCAATAAGGTGAAACTAAAGGTTTACGAATTTGATAAAGTCAGTCTCAGTATCATTTTATCGCATTTCTCGCAATTTGTGAAAAAACAGTGTTTGAGCTGACCGAGAAAAAATGAAGAGTAAAAAACAAGCACACGATGCAAATGTTTCTGAAAAGACTATATGTATGTATAGGATAAACAAAACAAATTTTAATAGTAATAATTAATATAATAATTAAAAAAGTTGTACCTACTAATACACGGTTAGGAACTGCCTCGCACAGTGTGAACCAAACTAAATAGGTATAATAACAAAACTTGATTGACAAATACATAAGATATACAGTAGCTCATGGCATCAAAAAACGTTTAAAAATCAGTTGGTTTCAGTTGAAAATGCGCGTTCGAAAATCTGTGCAATTAAATAACAATATTAACAAGTTATAAATGAAAAAGTACCCAAACACGTACGCAAAGATTTATTGCCCATATATTTCACAGTGATTTTGTTTGTGCACGATGTCAAACAAACCAAGAGAAATAATATTAAAATCAGATGTATCAAGATTCAATAAAAAAGCAACATAAACAAGCAACCAATAAAACATGTGAAGTCAGAAGAAACACCGGTGCGCGACAAGGGTTCAGAATCAAAACAATCATAGGCATAGCAAAGTTCAGACAGAGTATAAATCATCAGATATGAGCAGGATAGCGGAAAAAATATTTTCAAAAAAACCTACGGGTATGACAACTTCTGAAGCATTTTGTGTATCATGATTATTCCGTCAAGCCACAATTCAGTTTGATTTGACTTTTGAAGCCAAACTTTTGGAGATTTCTGTCCGATAGTGGGATCCAGATGCTACTTTTTTAAGGACTAAAGTCTCCAAACTTCGACCTTGGCAAATTCTAAACATGAGCATTTTATTTTTTTATCATAAATTGGACAGATGCGGCGAGTGCAGCAGTGGTGGCGGTGGCGCGCCCATAAATGCACCGCTTGAAACATCACCGTTCACCAAAGAGCTAGCCTGTTGCATCAAGCTGGCCCGAGTGAGACGTGCCGGACCTGAACAGGGAACTGGGTTACTACATTTTAGTCTATTTTTGTTGTTGTTAACCCGAGGAAGAGGCGGCTGCGTTGACCACACTTATTTGTCCACAGCAGCGAGTTTAGTTTGCTTTCGTTTTGTGTTCACAGGCCTTCGGCCATGACTGGGACACCGCCAATGCGAGTATAACATCAATACCCCACGTAACCCAGAAGGTGGTTAGAACACGTCTTGAAACATTTGCGTAGTCCACCTTTTTTCTTTCATGCGCATACGTATTTTAGTGTTCGGAGCCACAACTCAGTTTCTTTTACAAATGAGGCCTAACATTTTTGTTGAGAGCAAAACATTGATATAATATCTACATCTATCATAAATATAATATAACCAACCGGTTTAGTTCAAAAGGGACACAAAAATGTTTGGTTGCTTCTACATTGAGATACTTGAAAACCGGTGATACCTAGCGTTTGCGGCTCTTGCTCCATAAAAAAATCACGATAGTAATAAACACAAATCAAAATGATGAACCGACCTATTTCAGGCGTATAGGTGAATGTCGTGCCAGTGGCATAAATTACTCCGTCATCACGAACCAGTGAGATCTGAAATTGTAAGTTTTCTTTCAATAATCATTCGGATGAGTTGTGCGTCAAACTCCACTCCATCGATCATGGATTCCACGTTTGCGTAAAACAGATTACTTGTTTATGCAAGAGTGATGAAAAATGTAACAACCCAGACAAAAACAAAAAGAAACAAATAAATGCACAAACCTGAACCTCATGCGGATGTCTGACATAGGACCAATTCTCGCGAAACATCGAGATGTCGGGCACAATGCACGTTAGCACCTCGTCACAGCTGAAATCATTCGGCAACATTTCGCATCATGCCGTTACGTTATTTGCGTTCTCGAACTGCTTACAAATGGCATCTGTATTTGTGTGCAACTTACATGTGCGTTTTAGACTGGTGCATTCGTGCTATCGATGCCCCGGTGCACCGCCGGTTTGTGAAAACATGTCCAAATGGGCAACCAAATAAATTAACAAAAAACCAACCGATATACAGTCTCGGCCGAAACATCATCGAACCAAACGGTGAGATTTGGCGCGAAATTGTGTCCATTCAAATCGAGTCGCGCTATTTCGCCGCCTCCGACCAGCGTCATCGACCGAACCACAGGCACGGCTGATACGGGGTTCGACACTGGGCCCATTGCCTGCATATGGTATAGTTAGCGTGAAACATCAATGGGTCCGATTATACAAGAATCCATTGCTGGTGGACGGTAGCATTTGGCTCGGGATCTGATCTTCACGTCGCCCAAATATTGAATCAAACATGGAATGATATTCACGAAAGGGTGGAGCGGAGAGCTAAAAGTTCAGTGGAATGGACACGGTAGCGTTGAAACATTGCAAAATGGAACGCTAGCGTTCTACCCAACTTTCCACTGAACATCCCACTCAAGTTTTTCCACTGTAAATTCTACTCAACTTTCCACTGAACTTTCACACTCAACCCTGCACTCCACGGCTTCGTGAATATCAGCTATGGAGCAAAATGCACATTACAGCTAGCTAGGTCTACAATCCTCGATACAACGCTATTGCGACTTTCACTGACCTCATAGAATTTATACTCGGCCTTTTCCGTGCTGATAATTGTCCAGGCGGAGCCGTCATTGACAATGTCCCGGTCACCGTGACTGGACTTGCGTGGCTCCGGCTGAAAATGTTGTCAAAATTTGTGCTGTCGTTCACTATTCTGACCATATGCTGCTTTCGCAGTGAAGATGACCAAATTCATAAAATCAGGTCGAAATTGGCAAACAAAAGAAAACGCTGCACAACTCTTTGTAGAACAAAAAACGGACGCAAAACAGGGATGGCGGCAGGTATTCGATGCCTGTACATGCACAAAGAAAACTCTCACCTGATGTTGTATAATCTTGTCACTGGACAAACACAAATACATGGGCGGATCGGTGTCCTTCATGTAGAAGGCGCACTTGTGCAGTTGGCTCACTGGCTCGTGTTGTTCCTGGTTCTCAATGATCACTTCGGTCTTATCCACTTTTCGGATCACCTGAAATTGACTTACGAGGTTTTTTTAGGTTTCTGCTTTGTGTTTTTTTGCGACACACCGGTAATTGTCCATAACAGTTCTAATTCTTGTCATACGGTGCTTGCAAAACATTCTTTCGTCGCAAGCCAACATTCAAACCCAGTAAAAATCTGGCCATGGTCCCCACCCCACCCCAATATTGTTATCACGTCGTGATCAGTGGTTTGCGTCATAAGATTCATTTTCAAAAAAGTTGCCTAAAACAAGAAAGAAGTCAAATCGCTCACCAGTCGCGGCAACGCAATGCCGGTCACGCTGTCCACCAATTTCACCGTGTTCCCGTAATGAATGAACCCTTCACGAACCGTGAACTCCTCCCCTTCCTCCTCCTCGTTCTCTACTAAAATGGAAGAAAAAATCTGACCAAATTGTGCGCAACGAGCACATTTTTTCTGAAGAGAAAGAATCCACCGAAAGGAAATGCACACGAAACTCACACAGATGAATAGTGAATGCGCCCCACTTTGTGCTGCTTGCGTGGAACGTACCATCCTGAACATGCAGATAGCGCGTGCTGACCGTCTGCGAACGAAGTCGGTTGAACAGGGCGACCTGAAGTTACGCGTTCGGTGGGCGTCGGCTCAGTTGATTCGGTTGTGTGAAGGACATAATGTTTCACGCGCTGTGTGTTTCGGAAACTCGAAATTGTTGAGCCGTTGCTTACGCCAGGGTGTTCTATGCGCGCATAATTAACAAACACACGATCAGAGATAAATGTCTCGAATTTTCTGCTTGGAAGAGGGCAACCAATGCGACAGATCAGCTATCAACTATTTTTTTCAACAAGAAAGAAAAATGCCCCAAGGGGCATAAAAGAAATATGGTTCCCTGGCTGACTGGCATAAAAGAACGATACTAGCTTGCACCACTTTGCTGATGTTTCATTAGGCACTGGAATAAACGTAGGTGTGTTCTGAGCTGTTTGATACCGAAACAGTAGACATTGAACCATATTCCCGGCGCATGCTGTCTTACCACCAGAGACACAGGGCACGGAGATATTGAAAGATTGCAATATTCTCTTTATTTCTCTCCTTGTTGAACCATCGTGCGCAGCCGAAGACTGCACAGTTACCGTCGTGAGGTTGAAAAGAAGAAACAGTTGCCTAAATATGTGGGTTTGCACGAAAGTTTCGATATCGGCTGGGTGTTGATTCAAAAGAGTTCGCGCCGGGAATATGGTTCAATGTCTACTGTTTCGGTATCAAACAGCTCAGAACACACCTACGTTTATTCCAGTGCCTAATGAAACATCAGCAAAGTGGTGCAAGCTAGTATCGTTCTTTTATGCCAGTCAGCCAGGGAACCATATTTCTTTTATGCCCCTTGGGGCATTTTTCTTTCTTGTGTCGTTCTTTTATATCGCGCAAGCGCCAAACAGAGAACCCGGGATAAATCAGCCACAGAAAGTTTTCAGTTCCGGCAAGCAATGGTTCTAACTAAGAAAATGTCGACCATCAGACTTTTCTCAAGTAATCAACGCACATGAGCGCAATGAGGTGTGGGGGTTAGTTTAAGGATGCTGTACTTTTTGGCAGGATATATGAGTCGGTGGTTATCGTGACATAAGGCCAATTTTGTGTTTCGATTTCACTATGGGGTTCTAACAATGGAGACACGCTTGTGTCTGCGTCTTCACCCACCACTGAAACAAAACCAACGCAGTGCCCCACGCGCATGTCCATGCTTTTGAGGAACATGGTAACTTGTCAAGTTATTTATTTTTTTTTAATTTACCGCCAGGTATGTATTTGACACCCTAGGTACCATCATTTATAGCGCACTGATTGCGCATCGTCTCAGAGAATGGCACTTGTTGGTTTAGTACCAAGCAAAGCTGTGCAATGAACTTCCATGCAACCTGTCCCTTCAGCTTCAGCAACGAAATAAGTGTCAAACATCAGTCTCCAGATTGCTTTGGTGTTGGCCGCTGCATCTGATCTTGGATTCAATGTTACGTAAAAACTACTATTTAACTTTCCCACGAAAGTCAAATTATACATGCGGAAAAAGCTTCGAATGTTAGAGAGCAACAGCAATTTTAATTAACAAGTTGATATCTTGTGGGTATTTTATCATGAATGACATCACAGCGCATAAACTGCGAACCGCACCTGTGCTTAATAATTAATCTCAAATAAAAACACGAAAAAAACTGAAAAATGTTACCCAGAATTCATTAAAAGTTAGTAAGATAAAACAAAGTTAGCTGCGCGCGTGAATGTTTGAACCCGCGGCCTTTCATCTTCAGTGCTGCGCGTTATACCGCTCGGACATCGCTTCGCCAATCTCCTTCACAAGCTTTACTACATATGTAACTACGCGTGCATTGCTGCATTGCCTGTTGTGCTGGCTGCCTGTGTGTGTGTGTGCTGGCTGCCTGCCTGTGTGTGTGTGCTGGCTGGCTGGCTGTGTGTTGTGGGTAATACATTGTGCGCTTTATCAATCAGGCAACTGCGTAGCGTGCACTAATGCATTGTTGTGTGTGTCTGAGCGTCCATTATGGCTCTTTTTGAGCTGAAAAACATTTAACCAATTGGAATTAATATATGTTTGACGTAACAACGATTAAAAACACATATAACCGCTGATTTTGGCTTTAGAACCATACTTTCTGTACAAAAAGTCATGGTCTGGAACCGTTCATGCTAAAAGTTACGAACTCGGCGATAGCACCACCGTGTTTCTCGAGTGCGAAAACCACATAAACAACTTTAATAGTTCTGGTAACCCAACTTTTCGGCGAAATTTTACTTCGGGAAGCACACTTTACATACAAAAAGTCGTGGTCATGGTCTGGAACCGGTCTCAGTCGTGGAGTTACGAAGTCAGCGATAGCACCATCGTGTTTCTCGTGTGCGAAAACCCTATATGCGATATTAACATTTCTGGTGTTCAGTAACGTCTGGGCCCTGACTAGTTTTTTGTGGAAAAAAAAAAAGGGAAAGAACGTTTTTACAAAAAATTTCAACTGTATCTTGCCCGCGATCGCGCGAGTGGGCACGCAGCGGAATGAAATTTTGTGTGGACCTAGAAGTCCACGCCGTACAAGTTGTGTGCAAGTTTGGGCTTCTCAAGTTAAGTCTTGTGAAAATGGCGTGAGTTTAAATTTTTCAACTCACGCAATATAAGGAATCAACCATATGTCGCTTAGCATTACCATGCTAGCTCCGATGCAAAGAAATGAAAGCCAAAAAACATTAAAGTAAATTACCTTCGATCCACTCTGTATGCACAAATACTTGCAGTCATTGTTTTTCATCGACTGCTTCTTTTTCGACGGTTTGCTGATCACTTTGATTCGTTCGGATGGGAACACCTGCAGATATCGTTCGGTTAAAATTGCTGAATTTATGTTTTATTGAAGTTAAATTTTTTCGCAGAAAATAATGACAATTTACAGCAGCCGACCCCAAGTTCATGGCCGCATCCGTAGAACATCTGCACCTGCAGCTCGAAGTATTTTCGTTTGTCCGAATCGCTAATGTACAAAGTTTTGGCCGCGCAGTATAGCTAGAAGAAAACATTGGGTTTTATATTTGCTACAGTCGAATTATAAAACAGACTAATTGGGGTGAAAAAACTGGATTATGTTTGACATCAGAAAACGCGAAAAACGCAACAGCTACAGGTGGGTGGCATCTTTGCGTATTTTTTAAAAAATGTTTTTTTTTAAAATGCTGTGCTAGTAGCGATGCTCCGGGTCCGATAAAAATGTTTCGCCACGCTTTGATTAGAGCAGCTACTTTGGAAGGAAAGTCGATCCCTTCAGCAATTCGTCAATTTGGCCAGCTAAAATCCAAAAAAAGCGAAAACGGCATAAAATTAAGAAAATATCTGAAACCGCAAATCTCTCAAACGATCTGATAGAAAACTGTGAATGTTCTCACACAACAAGTCTGTCACGCCAAATTCCAGAACTTGCTATTTTAACGCACCTCATTATCCCGGTCATTGAAGTCTCGTTTCGTGAAGTCCAATTGTTGTTTCTCCTGTTCCGAGTTGCCAATGCCAATGAATGCCACCAGCTCGCTGGCCACTTGGTCCTCGAGTTTGTCGTGCTGTTGTGTCATTGAGCTGCTTGATGGCGATTGACTGTCCGTCGGTGTGCTGCTTTCTGAATGAAGAAATAATGAAGGATGGCGATTTGTGATCTTGACATCAACAACGTAATGGCTGCGAGCCCGGCAGTTTCTATTTTCACAGACGGGTCATGCATGCCCACCAGGACAAATGGAGCTTCAACAGTTTTTGCCGTCACCTGTTATCGCTGCGTTTCTTTACAGTAATGATTCCCGGGTGTGTTGTCGGTCAGTTACGGTAGCTGCACAGATAAAGCATGCACTATGGGAACTACTAAAGTTGGCAATAGCTGTGAAGCAGTGCTAACAACGTTACAAAATGCGAACAAAGCTCAAAGCTAAGCATCGCACCGTTCGTCTCCCCATCCTTCGACCCTTTCCGCTGCTTTTCTCTTTTATGCCATTCATCCATTGCCAGTCTCTTTCTCTGCCAGCCCTCACCCGTTAGATACACGGCCGGCGGGGGACAGACGAACCTGGAAAAATTAACGACTCAATCTCGGTTTGAAAATCCGAAATTACTTGCAACAAAATTGCAAAAGTTGAAGAAGTAGTCTCTCACACCTTTTCTCGTTGCCGTAGCTTTTCTGCGCCACTTTGGTGTGAAATATGGTGAGCACACAGTCAATCAGACGTCTCTTCGATTCGGCCAGATATCGTTGCATGACTTCCTTTGTCAGCGGTTGCGTCGGCGCCTGGATCTGACGGGGTCTCGGGGTCTGATAGGTTGTTGTCGATGATGTACAGCTTGTTTGCGAACCCGGGTACGGCTGGAAAACGACAAAAACACCATGATCAGGCATGCGCACGTTGATACAATGAGCCCTATTTATGGTGAACATTTTTGAAAGATCACATACGCCAAACCGCCGACCTGCAAGCACATTTTTAAGTCAAACTCACCGAATGTTTGACGACAAATGCTGATTGTGGTGTGAATCCACCACGATGAAACGCAGCAGCTGCTTGTGCTTGATCGAACAGCGACGACGCTGATCCGTGCGGCATGCCCTGTGTCTGTAAAAGTTCACCATTGATAATGCAATGGAAGAGAAAATGCAAATTTGAAAATACGTGTTTTCTCTTTTCATTTCATTTTGTGCCAACAAGAAAACGGAAGGTGCGTACGAAAACTGGACATAGGGAAAGCCAGATCAGTTGTGGTTGATAGGCTTGACTTGGCGCAAGTTCAAAAATTGATGTGCCCAACCTGTAGCTGACTCGAACCCGTGCACGGTAGCGCTGTATTGTAGCCAGTGAACTGCGTGGGATCTGGAAAGCGAGTGAGGTGTGCGCCGGCAACTGTGACCGTCTCTTCCGCCTACTACCAGCGAACAAAGTTTGACTGTATTCTCAATGTCAATTACGTCTACCTCTGTCGTCAGTTGCACACAATCTACATATCGTCTTTCACCACACAACCGCATCGCATATACACACACACACACACACACCATTTGCAAAAAAGCACACAGTCTTCATACAGATCTACTTGTATATTTGTCGCAACAGGATTGAGAATTCTTTGCGCGCACTCGGCCACGTACAACTGTGGACCACCGTACTCACCATTGGCAGCGACCAGCACGGGGGGTCTGCCCGGATTACCCGTTGCGTAATATATGGCCCTGTGTTGATGTTGCTGTTGTTGTGACTGTTGGTGTTGTTGTTGTTCATGCTGATGACTGGCTACCGTAACCCCATGTGATTGGTACATCCCGCCACCACCAGCACCGTTCGTGCCCAAGTACCGTGCGCATGACGCACCGATACGCGCCTGCGTCGCTGCTGATTGGCTGTTGCTGACATTCGTCGACGTGCCGAAGCTACCGTAATCCACAATCGGGTTACGGTCATTGCCGGCGCTACCGTATGCCGAAGACGACGATGTACCGTAGTACGTGGCGTACGCATTGGCAGCAACGCTATGGGGATTATTGGCGTGATAGGGGTGATGGTAGGCCGTCGCGGTGTTGTGGTACAAGTTCGGGGTCCGAATCGTTCCGCCACCACTGGGGCGATAGTCCGGTTCGAGTTCCGGTTTGAGTCCGGTCGGTTCGTTGCTACTTTCATCCAAATCATCAATATCCAATTTACTGTCATCAACAGGCACAACAGAGTCGGGCACCCTGATCAAAGGGGGCGTATCCCCATCTGGGGCCGAGTAGTTCATAATGATGATCCGGATCTGGGTCTGCAGGGCGGGAGGACACATGATTTTGGACAAACTTAAGCCGCACTCCGGTTTAAACAACTTTTGTTGCAATCAACAATTGAGAGTTGCCAGGTAATACGTAGTTTTAAACTTGAAGTCTTCAAGCATGACAGATGAGCTGAAGTTTGAGCTGAGCGCAACACAAGAATAGAATGAATGGTACACCGATAGAAACAAGTAGCTGGAACAAGATCTGCACGAGCTTCGACTAGCATTCTGGGAGTCTCTCACTGTCTCCTCCACACAGAAAGACTGTCGGGGTATCGGCTTAAGCATGGGAACCACTTGTGGGAACCAAACTAGTGCACTATAACAATTAGGCATGCTAGAGGTGCGCATGGCTTGGGAGACAGCAAAGCAGTGGCCATCCTAAATTGTTTTCCACGGTAGATCCATGAGACCGAAATATGTACATACATCGCAGTTGAACTAACAAACACGTTCTCAGGGCTGATGATTTTGAATGTTTCAGCTATTTTGAACACTGTTTTTAGTGAACACAGGGTTTAGCTGTGTCAAAACAATTCCGCAATGGATATTTATCCAATGCCATGTTAATGACGCAAGCTGTACACCAGAATACATTGTATTAAGACAATTGACTTACAAACGAAGGTCTTCACGCTCTGCAAACAAATGTGTCACCATGCACAAATTAGGTTTCCACAGTGTCAAATAACGAATGCCTTATATCGTAAAAAATGACTTTCCGTTGTTTACAATTATAACATTTCAGGTCCGACGAAGAAAAGCGAATCAATATAAATTTAGTTGGTAGAAGCGTAGGCGCTAGCATAATAATTGATGCCATTCATGGATTCGCTCGCTGAGCCAAGACTTCCGCCGCCATAAACAGCCAAACGAAGTATCACGTTTCAACATTTAGGTACACGTAAATTTCGGCTGTCAAGGAAGCCCCACTTGGCGGCCGGCAAACAAACAAGCCATAACAGGTCCGCGGGGCTGGTATCATTAAAATGATACACCCGACGGAAATGTTTGGGCAACGAAAATTCGGCAGCAAATCAAGTGTATCAATAATGCAGTTTTGCTAAAAATTGAAAAAGACATCCTTTTCGCAATATATTTGTGGGGTAAACCACAGAATTGAGGGTTACGGTATTAGTTCCATTAACGCTGCTTTTGAGCACTCCAACGTTTGTCATTACCATACACCTAATTGATTACGCGTCTTGTCTTTTCAATCGTCTGTAGGTGCCTAACCAGTCTTGAAATCTGGCACTTGAACCAAGCCAACACATGCGACACGACTCAAATCCAGCCGGTCATATGTTTTGGATCATGATGTCATTGTCTCATGTAATCCCCCTTGCCCGTCGTGGATTGTTCGGTACCATCAAGTTGTTGTATTGTTGTCTGTGATCCCGCACTTATCCGAAACCAAAACAGACATAAGATTTCCCTCACCATGAATCTCACCATCAAACATCTAGCATCAGGCAGTTGGTATGACAGCTGCGGAGATTCCCACGGTGCGGGAATACGTACCCACACACGAGGTTGGTTTGATAAGGTGCTCCCCGTGCACGTATAGGTGTGTAGTACCGATGTCTCAGACAATAGAGGTACATACAGGCAATCGTTACATAACACATTGCGGTAAACGGACCCACATGTGTGCACACATCTCAACATCAGACAAAATCAAACAGGCCTTTATAGAGCAAAAAGCGTTAATTTC
Source organism: Rhynchonema sp. JSB1_4 (assembly GCA_030248065.1). NCBI lineage: Eukaryota > Metazoa > Nematoda > Chromadorea > Monhysterida > Xyalidae > Rhynchonema > Rhynchonema sp. JSB1_4. Next base: position 59,234 of record JASAMV010005997.1, read on the forward strand.
GTCCTACATTGAGCTGCTGCACTGACAAATCGACGAAACAATTAATTGTGAATCCCTAAGCAGCCACTTAATGACAAACAAGCCGTTTATGGTATCAACCATACCTATACATACAAAGGGCATGTGTACAGCCAAATGAGTCCACGAGGTACTCATTATCGGCTTACTGTACATAACGTTCGTCATCGATAGTTAATAAATGCGTGAAATTGGCGACCGACTAACCACTTTATTTACAGATTTCTTGAACGTTTTTGGGCATCTTATCACATGAGGAATCTCACGGATTACGGTAAGCAGCTTATTTGGGAGTGCCCTCTGGTGCTGACCTTCCAAGTGCCAAATGTCAGGCCATTGAAAGAACGTCCACAGTTTTCAGGTCCCTTTCCTGTGGACCGCATTGACCGTCCGGCCCCCCATGAACGCACACAAAACATACATACAAGTATTGCACATGGAAGTGCATGAAAGCCGTATGCTTAAATATGGGAACCAAAAACATGGTGCGCCACAGACGTGAGGGAAAATATGTTCAATGTACTTGCTCCAAGTTCACACAGAAGGCACAAAGCGCACAATATAGAAAAAGTAGAACGGCGGATTTGAATTTCACACGAAAACAAACGAATCAGAATGAATGCGCATAGCAGACGCATGTAAGCAGTTGGTAGCAGAGCGCACGCTACAAACGTGGATACGCCATACACCGAGAATGTTATTTTTGGGATGGTCGGAGAGTGAGATTACGTTTTTGGGCACTGCCAACGATAATTGTCATAATTCGACCATTCTATGAAGTTTAACGCAGGTCGGTGTACAATTCACGGCACAACAAAATGTACCCAAAAACGGGCTGAAATAACTGGCGGCGGAACGAGCATGGCACAAAAAAGAGCAGATTTATCTACCATTCCGCCATTACATTATTATTATTATTATGTACTTAGATGATTACCGAATTATGGCTTTATCTACTGAACGCCCTGACCGCTGGCTGTCGGCGACGGCACTGAACTAAAGGCGTAGCTGTACAGATATGGAAACCGTATACAACAGTGCAACCAGGTTAGCATTTTGGATCATGGGCTGCGTCGTTACAGTAACCAATTGGATGAGTCGATCCGACAGCTTAGGACAAACAGCAATGAACCTGATTTTCAGGGCAGGATTTCATTAAAAGTGCCAAAAGACGACATGATGATGTGTTCTGTTAGGGTAAAGGAGCACATGCTTGTAACGTTTCGTGTTACAGTGAAACATTACTACTGACCCTATAGCTTAATGATGAAAAATCTCATGTTTTCTGAATATGGATCATTATACTTGTTTGTGTGATTAGCTTTTTGTCCCGGGCACAACACGGAGCAATAATACCGTAGGTTTAGGTTGCACAACCGCACCGACCAACCAATGTAAACTTATACATATAGCTGCATATTGCGTATAGGCAAGTTGCGCAAGGGTCGGGAGTGTTCTGAGTACCGTTTCATGAAACGCGCATAAAGGAAAGGCTACCGCGTACCCGAGATACTTTATAATCAAAACACAAGCATGACCGTACAGATCTACCGAAATCCTTAAGACTACATATATGTACGTGGTCCGTCCAGCGCATGGGAAAGTGGCTGGATTTTTGAAGAAAAACTCAGAAAAAAAGCTAACACAATGCAATAATTGTATTCGCTGCGCTTTGCAGCCGCGCTCTACGCCGCTCTGTACCTGTATACCAATGCAACATGAAGGAAAAAGCTACAGCTACACACAGTGCCTACAAACGTGGCGCAGTTAAAGCTACGGTACGGGATATTTCGATCCGTGTTAATCTTAAGCAGGTTATGCGTGCAGCAAGTGTCTGAAATAGGCTTTCTGCCACGCTCGAAGCAAACAATACAACAATGAAGAGTCCACAGCAACATTTGGTGTGCATACACAGGTTGCAGTGCTATGCCATGTGTGTATGCAACCAAGTCCAACACCGAGGAGCAAATACGTACGTATACGACTCAAAGTACCGTAACCGGCTCACAAATGTCGCAAACTTCAATTCATCTCTGGCAGAAAACGCTGGGAAAACACCGCCGTCCGTCATAATACGGCACGAAGTCAAGAGGCCAATTCAAAATCTTATGCCAATGAATCGGCACGGAAGCCCCATATTCAACCCGACCTATAGATCATCTGCGGCCGCGTTATCCCATGACCATTTAGATGTCCAAGTTGTTGAGGCTAATCACCACTTGTTTCGGCGTTGCACAGGTGCGTGCAACGTTGAATCAGCCACCTTTTGGTGGGTCTGCGACAGAAAGTACCCTTCGTTGGACCGTTTCTGTGTGGATTTACGTCCCATAATTCCCCCCGCAGCTTCATTTCGGTGGACGTGTGAAAGCTGTAGACTCGCGCCAGCCTGGCGGTAACGGCAGTGCCTATTCGATTGTCTCTATATGTCTTTCTTATTATTTATTTATTTGTGATGGCGCGCAGCACCATAGAGCAGTGCATCCACTTGACTTTATGCGGGCGGTAGCGCGGCATTAAATATGGGGAGGCTGCTGGGAATGCCATCGTTGCGTAACATCTTGGAATACGGTAATTTAAGGGTGACTACAATAGTGCACATTGAGATTGAATCACCATTTTATTAGGTACAGAATTTTTAAGTGATTAGAGGGGCGTGATTCCAATTCCAAATGGTGCCCGTCGAACGTGACCCGACTTGTTAGGATTACGGTAAATCGGGTCAGGCAGACGGCGCCTAAAGCTGCTTATTATTATAATTATTATTATTACTGGCAGAGGCACCAATGTTAAAAATGAAAAGACTGTGTGAAAGCATGAGAACAAAACCAGGTACAAACACAGATGTGCCCTTCCTTGACACGTGGTCGCGGTCGGCGCTGACGGTTCTATATACAGTATTACAATAAAGCACCGACTCCATATTTGGGCTGTTATAACCTTTCAGTGCAACAGTCAGAAAGAGGGCCTTTGAGTGGAAATGTACAAAATCTGATTTCCATGTCTTACCAAAGCAGAAGCGCGGTGTTTTGTCTTTGCCATTTAAATGGCGGCACGTATAGTCTTCCACTTGTTTATGTGTTACCACCAACCGCAAGTCATGGGCACGCATTGGTTAGGTATACATGCTGTTCAAACTATTCACGGAGCATCTACACGTAGGATCAATGCCCTTCTGCTTGTGGCAGGCATACCAACATTATAATATGGTAATTGTTTGTAACTGCATGTGTAAGCAGAAGCTTCGTTATATAGTTTGGCACTCGTGGTTTGAAACTGCACGTATGCAGGCTTAATGAAGATGCGCTGATCAACACGAAGCAACACAACGGAGTATATACATAGTGCCCAGACTGCGTTGCCATACGCTTGCTGCTTCTCTAAAAAGAACACATCAGAACTCCGAGCCAAAGGGGCCAACCACAAACGAACCTACCAGCATAAAGCATCATTTGCACCGCCATAGGATCAAGATCAACGTCTTCGAACTCCATTACGTTTTGATCTACAGATAAACTTTCAGAAAAATTCATACTTTTTTCGTTTTTTTTTGTTCAAACAGCTGCAGTGGAAGCAAAATGATGTATAATTTAAACTGGTCGCGTGGCGTTTAGGTGTTGGATGTTACCAAACAAGCAGGCAACCTTATCTAACTGGCAAGTTACACAGCTCAGAGTAATGTCCATGCGCAAAGTGAACACATATAGGGCTCGGCGTAACGCAAGATTCTGACAAATTTACTGTACCCAAGGATTGACAGTCTGAGGGGAGGGTCAGTGGTAGGTAGGCAGCTGACGCGTTTATGCTGTTTGTTTACTTTTGTTTTTGGTTAACTGTTTTTGTTACAGCTAATCAGTCATAGTGGTGCAGACTTCAAAGTTATTGGTTTTGGTACATTCCAACCTAGCGTTAGCAACAAGGCTTTAATCAAAATCCAATCACATTTACCTGCTAAGTGCCTTCCTCTGCCAAGAGTAACCAGTGCACCGTGGGAGCATCGATCGGATCTGACCGCCATCAAATAAGCTCTCAGGGACGAGATATCGTTTGGGTGGACCTCGTCCAGAACCGTTGTCCAATTCATTTCAATCAGATTTTAAAGTTTGTTTCTACTTGCAAACATCCATTCGTCTTCATTATATGTGCTCAGGCACTGCGTGGGATGTTTAGGACGTGAGTTGCATGATACTTTGTATAGCCATCATACGAGAGTCAAACGATCATTAGGCACACCGTGACGTTGGCAAGCCATGTTATTACCGTGTTAATGGTCTGGTGTCACGGACTAATGAGATACTAGTAGCACGAAAGTTGTGGCATCAAAGCGTTTTGCATAAATAATAGCACAAAACTTATACTTATTACAGCCCAGACAGCGGCGGAGGGCCCTAAAATAGTTGCATGCAGGCAATGCATGAGCTTCACCGGTTACCAAATGAGGCATGCACGATGATTCACAGTCTTACAGACAGACCATCATGTCTGGGGCAGTGTTTTTGGCTGACATTTTACCTTCACTGCACTTCGTGGCATCACGGCGGAAAATGTCAACAGCTTTGGTTTTTCATCTTCTGCCCCATTGTTCACGGCGCTCCAAGTGTTTATGTTCACAATCACAAAGTGCAATTATACCACACCATACCAATTTTATTCCGCGACTTTTCAGGCCCAGTTTTTCAGGCCAGGCCGATTCAGGCCCAGCATATTTGACCCATTTACTTTTACCCATTTTACCCATTAGGCTTAGGCTTAGCTTGCAGCCGGGCCTGAACCTGTGCCCCGGGATTGAACCGTCGCACAACACACCAATTTTCAAAACCACACTCAGGCACCCTGTGCGGTGGTACGCACATGATCGCAAGTTTTTCTTGGAATTGAAATTACATAGTTCACTAACTAAAATTAAAAAAGTTCACTAATTTTGGTCGTACACTCAGGCTAAGCTTGAAACATGGAATTGTTCTTGGAAAATAATAAAGACGATAAAAAGAATTGCACAGCAACGAGTTAGAAAAATGCAGACCAAATTTCAATCCCAACATACCGACGTTTTCGACTGACGAGCCTTGATGCCCAACTCTGGCGAGCCTTGGTCGCTTGGCTGCACTGCTATTTTCAGACCCTAAATTGAGCTGGTTAGTTCAAATGCAGGCATTTTTGTGAATTACCATTACTAAAGAGCTCGGGACATAACCGCAGGAAGGGTAGCAGGGCAAGTGTTAAACATCGTTGGAAAGCACACTGACATCATATGTCACGCACAAATGTTAAGCTGCTTGGAGATTCTCTATCTCTTGGTAGAGCGACCTTTCAGTCCAGAAAAAAGTGATTTTTTTTCACAACTTGGAACGACCTGTGCAGAAACCCCAAATGAGCTGGGGGCAAGTATATGAATAGGATTACAACAACTGCTGGATAACTAATCATCACAACTTCAGTCGCTCAAAGCATTGTTTCACTCGGTGAGGGTGCGAAACGTTCCAAAAATCGGCCACATTTTTCGAGAACACAAGGTTGTCCCTAAATTCTGAGGCCGCGCTTTGTGCTGCAGAAATGAAAATGCGATAGAGTTGTAACTTTTTTCATTTCCGTAATTGTCCCACCCGGTCTTGTAACTGTGCTTCTATCATTAATTTGCGTGCATGGTTTTATGCGTCACTGAGAGCAATAAACAACAACAAAATGCGATAGAAAACTAGAGCATTGTCGAAAGTACAAGAAAACAAGGTTTTCAAATTTGGAAACCCTTAGGTAGCGACACGACAGGCCGCTACATGTGCGTGACATAGACTGTCAGAATGCTTTTGCAACGAACAATATGCCGTTCTACCCTTCCTACGGTTATGTCCCGAGTGCTTTAACCACAAACAGCCATGTAAACTTAAAAACGAAAATGTAGGTAGGTACCTGTAGATCTGCCGGGCTGCGAACTTTCGTCCACGGAGTCACTTGTTGAGGCGCGCATTATATTTGAATCCTGAAAACAATTTGAATGTAAAAAAGGGGTTTGGTCATCGTAAATGAACAATTCTAATGGCGTTCGATTATTTTCTGGGCTTGCATCTTACACCGGATCATAACAAAATGTTTGAAACAAAAAGACCACTTGTCCTTTTTTGTTGTAAGAACTACAGTATGTAGGTAGTGGTGCCATACAGGTTTGAAAGGAAAGGGTATAAGGCTGACGACAAAGTGCCAGTGCAAAAGGACGAATGTTTGTGATGTTGTTTTTGTTGCACCAATCAAAAATAGACCAAAGCCAAAATAAGCTATGAACGGATAGGTTTCCCATGCTGAAATACGTCATAAGATCATGTCAGGCACTTCCCGTTTTTGCAGCAAAATTACTGTACGGTTCTTAACAAGCACAATGAAACTTCTTAACCACAGCTTAAGTATTTTCCAATGTGACGCACTGGACCTATCACTTCAAGTGCTTAGATACCCAGCTTAAATAATTATAATTGTGTTCCGCCCACGAAGGGTTTAAATCCGTTTGATCCAGCATCATGCGCAGGACGTCATAACGCCATTAACGTCACCAAGCTTTTGACCAGCACCAGCCATAAGTGTGCATTCCTATTCTGACAATTGCGTCATCATGCCCATTGACCTGACTACACAAACAATACGTCACATCACAGACCAAGACCAACGAGTAACAACAGGTGCTTCTCTATTTCCGACATGGATATGAGTACGTAGTACGTAATAAAAGGTCAGCCGCACGCATGTATTTTTGAACACTATTATTTATTGGGAAAGGTCACCGGCTCAGAAAGATCCCGATTGTTGAGCTTTCACGTGCTTGCAGACAGTTATGTAGGCTTCATGAGGACTATATTTATTCTTCACCGTCAGACCTCAACCAAAACACAGTTAACGGACATCATCGGTACCCATTTACTGAAGGCCGGACGGGCAGGTGAACCAACTAATCGTCCACAACCACAACTTTTACGTACACTGCATGTGTACCATGATGCGTCAAACATACAGGTGCAAATGCAGCAGGCGGAGGAAAATTTGGAAAACCGTAACCCAGTGGTGCAGGACTTGACTATGTTTTGTGCGCAATTTTGAAGGAACCTGCACATGGTTGCAGCATTGAGGGACATTGGTGCTGACACGGAGCTGACATATTGTTTGCCTTACATAATGTACATGTACATACATACATACAACAAGCTCCATTACTGCCGAAACCAGACTTCCAGAAAGCACAAGGCGTACGTTACACTATCGCGTCATCATCATGACGATGATGAAGTTCTAGCTCAGATGTATCGCTGACGGGATTAACCGAAGCAGAACAAAGAAAAACACACACGTACACCACAAAAGCAGGAAAAACTCAACAACCATTTTTCAACTCAACGTCCACATACCATATTGTTCACGTCCAACTGTGTGTTGGGACTGGAATGACCACTTGATGATATGATCGTACTGGTCGGCGACAGTTTGGCCAACGCCACACTTTGCTGTTGTGCTCGCGCGGCCAGCAGACCGGCGGCGTAGACGAGCAACTGTTGGTGTTGCTGGCCGTTTGCGTCAACACCGGCGGACGTCGACAGGTCGTTCGCGAACAGCGATGACTGAAATGTACAACGACCGTGTGTGGCGCACTGGATTGGATGCACCGCTGATGGTTCCAGACAGTGGTGTCGTTGGGAAATCAAAAAGTCAGGATACCGGATACCCAAAATCCAAAATTTTCGGATACCGGATACCCAAAATAAAAAATCTCGGATACCAGAGGGGGGTTGCTCCCTAAAATAAAAAATCTCGGATACCCAGGGCGGGGGGTTGTTCAAAAAAGGTCAATTTTTTAGAGGAAAATTGAGCAAAATCGGTGTTGAAAGCGCAAAAAATGGTCATTTTGGGGGTTATGCTTGCGCCAGCAAGCGATTTTGAGCATTTTGGAGGTAAAAATGGGCGACTTTTACCGTTCTCGGGAAAATTTTAGGGTAGGATACCCCTGGACAAAAAGTCAGGATACCGGATACCCCTGGGTGAAAAAATCAAGATACCGGATACCGGATACTAGGGGGGTAATCCCCTTCCCCCCCCAACGACACCACTGGTTCGAGACCAGCTGGTGAAAACGGATGCTTTGAGCCGGATGTTTCAGGCGTGGCGCTCGTCACGCTGGACCTATTTCGCTGCGAAAAAGAGAAGCGAAATTCTGCAGTGGGTCAGCTGCATACATGAGTCATGACGCGAAACATATTCATGCCGAGATCGCATTTTCAACAGGCCAGCAGGCATGTAGAACTTGTGCTGGTCCAAATCTGTTGCAGGATGATGCACATGAAGTGCTCATCATGTGCGCATGTTTGCGATTATGTCGATGACTTCTGTGAAGCTGGAGTTATACTTGTCCATTTTGGGCTTGTAGACAATGAGGACAAATTTTTGTTTCAATCATATTTTGTGATAGCGTTGGAGCACTAATTTCGACCAGCGTAAAAGTAAAAAAGTTTTACGCTGGTCGAAAATGGACAAGTATAACTCCACCTTGATGGGCAAGCATGTGAGTGATCCGTATCAACTTTACTCGGACGCGAATGGGTACTCCTTGGTTGTATACTGTCATAAAAAACCGTTTTTTATTTTTCGTGAAAAAAATGGTTTTTTTCGAAAAAAAACCGTTTTTTTCCAAATACTTTTCCAGTACTTAAGAACGTAATTTCGAAAAATATAACAATTTCAGTGCAAAATTTGTTCGAAGTGACGAGAGTGCTCTTGAAGAGTGTTGAAGTCAGTCGAAAACACTTGGTTTGCACGCCTTTTGGCCCATTTTGGGCCGGTTAACTTTTGTGCTCGAGCCAATTTTTCACTGAAATCGAAAAACTCATCAGTTTTGCATTACAATTTTTTGGAAAAATTGGGATAAAGTACCGATATTTTTCCGATCAAAAACCGAACAGATACCCACGGAAAAATAAATGGAAAAGTATTCGGGTCTCGGAAAAAAACGGTTTTTTTCCGGTTTTTTTTCCGAAAAAAACCGGTTTTTTCCGCCTGCCAGTATGCTTGGTTGTGCCGGTACTGTTGGCGCACCAATTTTGGCCAGCATAAGACAGTGGTGTCGTTGAGAAATCGAAATTTTCCCACACTTTTCGGGAAATTTCCCATACATACCCCCAAAATCAAAAATTTCCCATATCCGAAGGCGGGGTTTTCTGAAAAAAGGACCCCAAAGAATCTTCGAAAAGTGCCACAAATTGGTCTAAGTGCTTAAAACAGGGTTTTCTTGCGACAGCGAGCGATTTCTGACATTTTTAGGCGAAAAATTGTCAGTTTTGGTACTTTTCGGGGCCAAAAAATCATTTCTTAGGGGTGCTTGTTCCAAAAGTGAAAAATTTCCCATACCCCCGGCCGATTTTTCATATTCCATACCAGAGGGGTAACCCTCCCAACTACACCACTGGCATAAAATTTAGTTTTCTGTAGTAGATGACAACTTTTGCACTGGTCGAAGTACAGCATGTGCGCCAACCATCGGCACAGCCAGAAATTGTCCATCCGCCGTCCGCGTCCGAGCGTGCAGGCGCGGCTGCGTCCGACTAAAGTTGATATGGACCGCAGTCAAAAAAGGGCCGAGGAATGCGCAACGGCAACTTTAGCCAAGCGTCAGACATGACCGTTCTTTTTCAATAGCTTCCCGGAGAACACAGGCACCCACTCACCTGTAGCATGGAAGAGTGCAGCAACTGTTGTTCAAAAGAGTGTTGTTGCTGTCGTTGTTGTTGGATTGCAGCAGCTGTTGTCGCGGCCAGCATCAAACTTGTCGGTGTGTCAGACAACAACAAATTCGGATGTTGTTGCTGTAGAAGCAGAAGGTGCTCGAGTGTTGTGGAAGGCGACAGAGGCTGCAAACGACCAACCATTAAAAACAAGATCAGTTCTTTTTCCTGATTTCACTTAAAAATTCAGATTACTTCAATTTCGAAGATGTGTTCCAGCGACATTTTTATCAATTACCATTAATCAGTTAATTAAATTAATGAACGTTCAATGAAATTGTATGAAGGGCGCACGGAAGGTCAAGAGTAGCATTTCTGAGATTCACTGAAAATGACAGGACAGACACATCATAAACGCTTCGGAATGAGGGCTATTGACATGCGCGTTTAAAAAAGAGGGAGGATTCAATTAAAACATTATCACCAAGTCTGGCCTCAGGGCCTATTTACGTGCATCATCCAACCTCGTCACAAAAAGTAATACCTACGACGACGTCAGTCAATGAATCTCTTACATACGTACATATGTACATAATATGACTGCACATCGCACACGTGCACGTACTAGGATACGTTCGTATGTATATTTGCGACAGTTCAATTGCTCGAAGCTAATAAACTGAATGCATGTACAGGAACCATAATCTGAGCTGAGACCGACATATACACACCATGCGCAAGTATAGACGGCTACCGTAACCCCACCTGCGTCATCACGCCTGACGGCGTCGCTTTTCAATTAGCATTCATCTAGCCAACCAGTCGGGCCTTCAGGCCGTCGCTGGGTGTGTAATCGCAATGAATTAAGTTAAACTAAGAACAAGGTGCGCCTCAGGTAAAGTGTAGGTACATTATGGACTTTTGATGCTGCCCTATGGGCAAGGCAGGGCGAGTCCAGGAGGGGGCGCCCAGGGCATGCCACCTCTGGTCAAATTGGCCCCTGAAAGAGGGGGCATCGTCTCTAAAAGAAGAAGGAAAAGTATTCCCTAAATCGCAGGATTTTCACCACACATCAACAGTCCAAAAATTACGCACTGCGCGTCAGATACACCCATTTTTAATGAAATTTACCGCTCCCGCCACTAAGGCAAGGACAGCACACGCATTTCAGTGCACGAGCCAATCAGTTGCATGTATGTACAGTACAGCACTTGTGAATGAAACATCAGCTTTAAATGACCAGCGCACAACATGATCATGACCATCAAACTTTGATGTTTCACTGGGTCTGCCCTGCCTGACTGACTGTTTCGTGCATCGAAAAGCGTGTGCTGCTCTTGACTGTGGGACGGTAAAAAACAATAATGTACAGTCGTACAACCAGAATAACGCGCTTTCATTAACAAAACACAACGGAAGATACAGCTGCTAACACAGTGGGGAACATTTTGTTGCGTGGTGCACCTGACATGATTGGCTGAAAATATCTGGTGTCGAGTGGAGTCTGCACGGAACAGTGTGTGCACCTTAACAGAGCTTCACTCAATGCTGATATTCACATATTTTTACATACTACATTTGGTCTCACATCCCATCACAGCTCCTGCACATGGGCCATGAGCGAGAACTTACGTCGTCACAAAAGCCAACTAAAATTAAACCATAAGCCGCTCATGAGTTGAAATCACACTGTTAAGACGATCCTCAGGCCCTGTAGACCACAAAACAATGATTAGAATACACAGACAGTGATAAGAATACACAGACACCGTGAAAAATTTATGAATGAAATTTGTTAGCGTTGACATAAAGCTGCTCACAATGACGTAAATCAATAAGAGCATAGCGTGCACACCGTACGCATAGTAATTTGGTGAGATACGGTAAGACTCGGAAAGGCGAGAAGGCGCCTAAAAATAAAATTTTGGTTTACTAATTGACTCTACCCCCACGCATGGTTCAAGTAGTTTTACAACGTACTGTATACATAGGTATATGTATATTAAACACGCAAACGAAGAGCGCCGTCCCACTTAAAGGGTGCACGCCATATACACGCGACCCTAACCGATTTTCAGTGAATATCTTGGCACTGTGCATAGCTGGGCTTGGTCCAAAACCCTCATGGCCAACAATATTTTTTTCCCAATGTCAGCTCAGTGTCCGAGCCCGGAAGCCCGAAAGGTTAAAAATTTTGACCCGACCTCTGCACTTGAAATTAAAGTGTTTCAGCATTTTGCATGTTCTCAGAATACAGATTGGTCACAAATGTTTCATAAGCACTTACGCCTCGATACCGAGCCATTAGTCACATTTTAGGCACTACCACAGCTGGTGCTATTCTGCCAATCACACTCAATTTCTTCCAAAAAATTTTCCCTGGTACTTTTCAGCCACGGAGTGTGCCACAGAGTCCGCCTATACTGCTGAAAAACTGTTTTCAGCCTATATTTTGGCTTTGGTTTCAATCTTCCATTGTAAATTACATAGTTTGGAGAAAACCTGGTTTAACGGTGGTCTGTCGCATTTTTTGGCCATTTTCAGACGATTGTCTATCACATTTCTGCAATAGGATGTGGTATGTATGGCATTGAACGACACAAATGTGTTCCTCAATAATACTCCACATATAAATTTTGCATGACATACTCGCTTGGAGTGATGCACTGGAATTCAAATTTTCGTAAAATTTCAACGTCGAGAAAATATTCACTGTGGTGCTATTTTCAGTCCACCCATAGTTAACAGAGAGCTATGACACCAATTGTCTGAAAAGGGTGAAACGTTTTTCTTAAAAATGGCATAGGACATTTTATCTCAAACGTGTCTTACAAAAAAGTCGCTTGGTTGGGGCCTATGCACTGGATGTGCGCCTTCAGCCAGATAAGTTACTGAACCTTCGTCAAGGCCGGACCAACCACGCGACTTTTTTGAGCAACGCACCAGAGATGTAATCCTGGGTCCAAAGCCATTTTTAACAATAACATTTTGCCGTTTCAGACAATTGGTGTCATAACTCTCTGCTATACGGAATTTTGTGAAAAGCTCTAGGGCATCACTGAAAGCGCGTATGTGATCCAAAATTTATATATGGAGCGCGTTTGTGCCATTCAATGACACACATGCTATATCACTAGATCCTGTCACCATATGACAGAGAATGGTAAGTTCGGCGGTCCGAAATTGGCCAAAAATAGCGACTGGACCGCCGTTAACCCAGGTTTTCTCCAAACTGATTTGCAAGGGAAAGACTGGCCAAAATATAGGCTGAAAACAGAGTTGTTTAGCAGTATAGACGGTGGCTCTTTGTGGCGGACTCCGTGGCTGAAAAATACCAGAGAAAGCTTTTTTTTGAAAGAAATTGAGTGTGATTGGCAAAATAGCACGAGCTGTGGTGGTGCCCAAAATGTGACTGTGTCCCGGTATCGAAGCCTAGGCGTTTATGAAACATTCGTGACCAATCTGTATGCTGAGAACACGCAAAATGCTGAAATATTTTAACTTCAAGGTGCGGAGTTCGGGTTAAAAATTTTTTACTTTCTGTGTTTCCGTTCTCAGACAAGGAGCTGATATTGGAAAAAATATCATTGACCATGAGTGTTTTGGATTAAGCCCAGTTAACGTGCCAGGTTTCATTGAGATCGGTTAAGGTCGCGTATATATGGCGTGCACCCTTTAAAAGCTAGCATGCTCACTTGTTGAACCTGACTACTTAACTGCATTGCATGAAAGAACGTGCGAGCAGACACGCGACTTGCGTCATCACGACGGTGACATACGCCATAGAATACATAAGCAGAGGCATCTTCGAGTACCTATACATTATGGGTGCCGCGGACTGTTTTGAGCGGAGCGGCGCACCTAGCACGTCAGTAGAGGGCATTGAATGGAAAACGTCTTCAGGGAACGCGGTGGTACCCAAGAAGAAACCGTGTTTCACAGGCAGGTGGCGGGCGGGATGGATTAAAGCACCAGACGAGAAGCAGGTCTATTTTTAAAGTCAGTCGGTTAATCAAGAGAGAAGAGGTACCACGCAACCGGTCCGCTTCTTTGATGCTCTACACCACCAGCTTGGAACCATAACCACTTGTTTTGACGCGTACCGTTCCATTGAAGGCAAGAACAATATTGGACATAAACACGGACGCCCACGCACCAGGAACTCTGATCATGATAGGCAGCCAGCGAAAACATCAGGTTTAAAATCTGCACACGTACGCTTAGTGGTTAACTTATGGGCGCCAAGCGTACTTACGTCATCACTGGCTCCCGTGCATACGTAAGAAAGACAGGATTATACAAAAATGACTGACTATTTACAGGATCATTGACGTCCAACGGAATTCAGCATACAGGACATGTTCACAATGCAAGTGCGAATGAATTGTTTTACCGTATGTTTGAATTTTTTCGATGGTCCATAAACAACGAGTACTGTCTATTCTTGATTAAGAGCATGCACAGATGTCAATTTGGCGCATGTTGTTCGGGCTCAGGCGAAGTCGTTGGTTGGTGCGTTCAAAGCAAACGGCCAACTCCCAGTCTCAACAGTGTTGAACAATAACGGCTTCAAAAAGCCGCGTTAACCAAAAAAATTGGGCCGTCTGTGGGAAAGCTTACAAGCGCGGGAACGAACGACATTAAGCAGTCAAAATGGTTGGGAAGGCCAGAACAAAGTCGATTATTAGGCTATTTCTTGCGTTCGAGACCCAACATGTTTGAGCAATCATGTGGTTGTACCAAGTAATGGGTGAAGCCCATGCGCAAAAAGGCCACCGTGCAAAGCAATACAACAAGCATGCCATGATATCACGTTACAGTCGTGAGAGACAACAGGACAACAACCACAAATACAGTAGTGTAACATTGAAAAAGGCGCAACGAAACGCGAAGCACAAGGCAACAGGGCGTTCCTATTTCAATTATTGGGTGTACACGCCATTATTACTATGTAGGAATTTCAAATAATAATTCCAAGAATGGGCAAATGTCGTCATGGAGAACAAAGAACACCCCAAACAGCAGCTGTGATGCGATTTTTTTTAAAGAGCTGTTGCAGAGTGGAAAAAGCAATGCTTCGAAGCAAAGCACCACATGCCACTTCGCCAAAACCGTTCCCCAAGCTTTCAACAAAGAAAGAGAACGATGATTCTTTTAAGAGTAACAAACGGTCGGTGAACTAATCTAATCTGTTGAACAGCGTGACAATTCACAAGCCATAAATTGGTTTTACACACCTCTCTCTCTGTATCAATTGCAATCTCAGTCTCACGGTAGGCGGGCTGTGATTGTGAAATGAAAATCAGCTTATAACCACACCGCCTTACCACACCAAATGCACATGAGATGCTATCAGACAATGGCAAAGTGACAAGTGCTGGGTGCCAACATGATTTGGCCATCACCTTGATACTCAAGTCTACCAGATAAACCCAACAAACTTTTATGCGATCACAATTTTCCCAGCCACACAAACCGCAACAACTGAGCACCATGTACAGACAAGGCACATATAACAGACACTATCAGTCGTTGGGCAATGCGTTCTTCTCAGCGCGACAAAAAATACACGGCAACCGGTCGGGTAAGAACAAGAACACGAAAAAACGGGCGTGTGAAAAAACGTGGCTTTGCTTTATGGGTGCAGCCGACCATTGATAGAAAATCATGCAACATATATGTACCTATGGATCCCCGATATTTTTAAATGAGAAATATGCACACAATGTCTGGCAATGACCGTGGGAAACTAAACATTCACACACACAGGGCACACCAGTCACCCAGGGTGTGTGACATCACGTTGTTGACTGTTGATCTATGGACATGGGTTTGCGTTGGCTGATTTATTTAGGTTTGCGCTCTATGCCACAGTTAACTCACAACTGCACTGAATACCGTGCTGCTGTGCACGTGTACAATACAGCCATTCGACAAATGCGCGCAGAACGCTTGTGCCCGGAATGCAGTACGATCATCAGATGATAGC
Organism: Rhynchonema sp. JSB1_4; assembly: GCA_030248065.1. Classification (NCBI taxonomy): domain Eukaryota; kingdom Metazoa; phylum Nematoda; class Chromadorea; order Monhysterida; family Xyalidae; genus Rhynchonema; species Rhynchonema sp. JSB1_4. Next base: position 74,930 of record JASAMV010005997.1, read on the forward strand.
ATAGAAAAACTGGTTTTCGTGTTTCGCATGATCGCAGGTTATCGTGCACATTTGGACACGCTTGGATACCGGGGAATGCTGTCAGAAACCGAGTCAAGATTATTACAAGAACAGAATTTTTTCTGTGAGGGCCCATTACCGATACACAGCCGCTTCACAGCACGGGCGTTTTAATAATATGACTCATAAAACTGTGTTCACGTCTTTCGTAATGGAGACCAGCAGCAATCATAACAAGATATGAATCATCACTGATGGGCTGGCACTGATTCAAGTTCAGTAATTTTACGACCGATTCCTTTAAGCGCAGCACAAGCCTGTGAGCCAGCTGTCTTGGTCTTGCGTGTTTACCTCACTGTATAAGCACCTATTGAACGAATTTTCACACGTTAATACACACATATTTCCACCAATCAATCAATCTTAAATGAATATACCAATTATCACATGGTTGTTGCTTGGCCAATACAAATGTATTGTTCACAACATGTATGCACTTTCACACCGCATAAATAGTTGTCTGAAGACATAACGACTTTGCATAAGAGCTGGCAACCGGTGTCTTTCTTTCCCACGACCATAACCCGTATTCTATGGGCACATTTTGATATTTAACGCCAGACAATAAACGTTGATGTTCAAGTTTTCGCCACAGCATGGGAAACTCAATACAGATACCGACCATACACCAGCGCTTGTTCCAATAATTTCAATGAACCGTAGGCGGGAATAAATTTCATTGACATGGGAAAGTATGAAACTCTCGTTGATCCGGCGACGGTACTTCACAAAGTACGTAGCATGATGCAGTAAGTCATAACAAGCTGGAATTCACTCAAGACGCATCACAGACACAAGCAATACCCTAACCGGATATTTATTGCGCTACACTTTGAAAACGATGACACTGCTGTCTGCATAAGTCTAGTTGATCATTCGACAGCGAAATCTGGTATTGACTTTAGTACACAGCAAACGCCTACTGTAACAACATCCGTCTGTGCTGTTGGCGCTACAAAACTTGGTGATCCGATCTTCAATTGGCCGCGTGGACTCTTCATATCAAGGATATTTTGAGATTCGCTGATGACACTGACTCCGATTAGCTTCTTAAAAGTTGTTCCCATTATGAGAGTTAATTAAAACCCTTTAATTTGGTCAAATTAATCTCGTCAGTAAATCTCGTGTAATATCGTTGACGGAAGAACACCAAGACGTGACCAGAACGGACCGATAGCGCCGTTTGTGTGTCTTGGACGGCAGTTCCTTGCCAATCGT